>BGPR01040821.1:0-13825 GCA_013235015.1 Araneus ventricosus | reverse complement strand
TTTTTATGTTTACGTTATCTTAATAAATTAACTTTTATTATCATCTTCCGAAAATCGAAATTGGAATAAAGTCTTGACGTCAGCAAATGTAGCCCTCTTATTCAAGATGTTTATTTACCCCTCAGCTAAAATATGTTGCTTCATGTATATAATTAATTAAATAAGAGAAGCTAATAAATTTCTTATCAAATCTTTGAAAACATTAGACTAAGAAATGCAAATATAGGAAAAATAATTTATTAAGCAGCTTGAATAAAGAAAAAATCACTATTTCAGTTTTAATATAAAATTTTTAATATATTTATTTCAATAATTGGGAAAACTTATTAAAAATGTCTTACGTATTTTATTGTGCAATGATATCGTTTTCTGATTTTCAGCATTCTAACAATACTAAAATAGATACCTAACGAGAAGAAGGAGAAAAAACAGTTATTTCTTACAAAAATATTCCAGTGCATAAGAAGTTTATTCCTGAGAGAGAGAATACCTATTGAAAACAGCAAGATAAAGACAAATCTTCTGCAATAAGAATAAGCACAAACTATTTTTTTAATGGAAAACTGTCCAAAGAATAAATAAGTACTGTATTTTTTTAACATTCCAAAATGCTGAAAAAAACCTGCAAGAATAATTAACTGGAATTTTTCGAGTTTGTTCTGGAGCTGTGTAAGAAAAGCTGGATAAAAATTCTTTATCTCCAATTTCTAATGGCCGAGTTTTGCATTTCTGAAAGAACATTCTTTTTGCTTTTAATTTTTTTCTCTTTTCCTCTCTTTCTCATTTATTTGCAAGCACAGTTACTGGTTCTTACAAAAAGTTCGTTATAATTTCCGTCATTGATAAGCACTGTACCATGAGGTTATCCGCTTTAATAAAGTTCAGAACACTTTACATTTGTTGAATAGTAATTCGCTACACAAGTTTCGTGGATAAAACATTTTAGCCTTTAATTTTGTAAAGCGATATGGAAAATTAAAGCCCCGAGAATGATATGCTGTATCAAAAATCGATTAAAATAGTGGAGAAACGCGATGAAAAATACATTTTATGTCAAAAATTTCTTCTAATTCTTTCTGAATTTTATATTTTTTATTCACTTCAAAGATTACCAAATATGGGCATGTTGTAACATAGTTCTAGTGATTAGTCTAATTATGAATGTCTCCACTTATGTCAAAAATTATTTTTCATTGAATTAAAATTTGTATTGCTTTTCATTTAATTTAACGCCCATCCTTTAATACAAACTGATTTTTTTAAAACTTTCTTTGTTATATGAGGTGCATCTAAAGACATATTTAGGAAGATATTAATTAATATAGGCTTAAGGATATCGTGATACATAGTCTGTATTTTAAAACAAATATCCAAGTTCTATTCCGCCTATCCATAGTTGGAGTTGTCTGGGTGAATATTAAATCAATTTCGAAGATCATATATACTTCCATTGGTACGGTACTTAACTTTTGCCGGAACAGGTGTTCTATTGTTATTTTGTGCATTGTTGAAAAGAGTAGGCACACTCGCAATAGCTTTTGTGTAGTTTAAAGTTTGGGCTCTAATGTAAAAGTATCATTTTGCGTGACACTGGAAAAAAATTTAGTGTTCCATTAGCGACTGAATAGACTTACAACGTGATCCCCTGCTTTCAATATTATAGTAAAATCATAATGAGAGTTTTGAGGATTCACACAAAATAGTTAATATTGATATCAGCTTCACACAGAAATTAAGATGCAACTGCAAAATCTTCTATTCTAAATTTCGGTAGTAGACTGTGATTCGAAACCAATTTTAAGCTGTGAGCGAGATTTACATCAACACTTTCACTCTGAATAGTGATTGCCGAATCGCTTAAATGCGATTCGGTTGATATATCGGTTTGAATTTATGTACCGATACTGATATACAAATTGATGTGTTATTTAAAACTGAAACTGTCCGAGACAGCAGATTGGATGTTGAAATAAAGCTATAATATATAATCTGATTTGAGTGTCATACCGATTCGCTTTGAATCAAAGCTCTTCGTCTTAAATTATTGTTCCTGTTACACAAAGGGATTAAGTTGGCATTCTTGACACTAATAGTGGGCGAAATTTCTATATCCTCAAAGTTGTATAAAAAGTATGAAGTAATTGGTAATGAAATATTTTTATAAAGCCATGAAAGCTATGTCAGTGAAAGTGTAAAATGTCAAAATAACTATTATATCTTAAAACAATATATAAATGTGTTTTTTATGCTATGAAAAATATAAAACTAATTAAATGCAGTCAATAAATGTAATTTTCGTGAAAAGTTCTCTTGTAGAAAGAGCGCTGATGTGTTATTTTAATTACTATTTTTTAATAATTCTTAGGCCGAAAAAATTAGTGGGAGCGCCATGTTTTGTTATAATTCATGTGTTTTCAAACGCAAACAAATATTGAATTTAGAACTAATTGCTATTTTAAAAGAACAGATTTCTGAAAACATATCTTATAATATACAATGTAGATAATATAATATTAATTTTGCAAAAATTTAATTTTTACAACAAACGATATATTGTGCATACCTATTGAAATCTTAATTCTTCATTTTATTTTCCTTCTAATTCTCTATGTACTTCTGTGATACTTAGTCTTCAACAAAATACATCTCATAACGATCACAACTTCCTGCTACTCTATTTTCTGGCAGTGTATTTTGAAAAAAGCGACATATTTCAATGCAGGTATTGATAGATAGCGCTAGAATTTTTACGCAAAATATTCTTCTACAGAAACTTCGTGACATTGAAAGATGTGATAGAGTCCTAACGTCAAGAGAAGTATTGAAGAACAAAAACCTCTTTTTTTATGAAGGCTTGACAGAACCACTCTCATGAATACATAAAAACAGAATGTCTACCACATAAAAAAAGACACCTTATGGTCAAGAATGCTTAAAATAGAACGCTTAAAATGCACAATTGCTTGTTTGTGGTTTCTGAAACTGTTACGTCACGAAACTTGAACCAAATATTATCTTCCCGACGAAAAACGAGAGAAGACAGAGAAAACTGACGGAGAGTAGTTTGATCAGCGAATATAAATGTATCTTGTGATAACTAGTTTTTTTTCTAAGAATGTTTTCTCACACAAATACGTGTTTTAAGCATTCTGTTCTAAGCATTTACGTCCAAAGGTGTCTTTTCGTACTAAATCGATGATGATCTACAACTGTCTAATTCATTGTTTTGCTCTATCTCGTGCCGTTTTAGAGATACTAAAGCTAACTCCACCTTTTTACACCAGGTAACGCTGTAAGTAGTTTCATCCATTAGCGCATAGTCACTTTAGCATACCCAGACACCATTCTTATGAAGATAGCTGCAGTCATTCGGTAGTTAAAAGGGTGGTAAGGGACTTTAGTGGGCACCCTGTATATATAGATGGTGATTTAATTATAAAATTTTACAAACTTAGAGTAGCTAGTAAATTAGTGTAATATTGTAATGTATGTATTAATAAATTATATATATAATGAAAAATTAACTTTTTTGTCAAGTTGAAATAATTGAAATAAATCAACGTAGATTAATATTCTACATAAAATTAAGCTAATATGCTTACTAGATACACTTCCTCTATTTTATTTATACAAACGAGCATCAAAGTATAATTTTGATTAAGGAAAATCTCTATATCATTAATAAATTTTAATAAAAATGATAAAAATCTACTTAAAATAGAATTTAAATTTGTAGAAATAAGATGCTATATAAAGATAATTGTTTATTTATAATATGCGCATACTTATAGTAAAATACATTTATGTAACAATGTAATATGTGTAATGATAAATTATATATAATATTGTAATAATAACAGAGTGTAACATTAACCAGATTACAGCTTTTTAATCAGCTCTTTCATTTAATTGCATTTCACAACTTCGAACACAAATAACAATTTTCATACTGTAAAATTCAAATCATAAAGCAACTTCTAAAAATAAAAATAATCTAAAATGCTAGAAAACTTTATTCAAAATCTACAATACAGTTATACATAATTTAAAATATACAGGGGAATTCTATCAACATAGAATCCCAAACTAATTTACACTTTACTTATAAAAGAATTCGGAAATAATTATAAAATTTTGAAGATAATATTCAAAGAAGGATTAATAGTTTTAAGACTATTTTTATTCCCAGGTCATATTATACAGCATTAATATGACTGTAAAATTTCAATAATACATAAATTTTTAAGATGCATTGTATGCTTCGTCATCAGTATTATTCCATATGGATGAGTATTTTAGAAGTCTAAGTTAATTACTTCATTTTTTTCTTTATAAAAGCGAAATTTATGTTACAAATGTTTAATTAATGAGAATCGTCTTTGATATAAGTTAAGAAACAAGTTATAAATTTACCTGCTCTTAAGAAGAGGGACATCAAACCTCATACATAAAGCTCCAAAAGAATACGGGGCCGACTTTGGTTTTTAATTTGAAGGCGGGAATCAAAGTGTCTAGTTATCTTGGTTAGCGATGGGGGCGCTGATTAAATTGAGCGAAAACTCTAATTCTCCTTCTCTGTGACCCATGATTCGCCTTCACGCTCTAGATTTGTTTATCTTCAATTTCTCTTTCATTGGCTGTTTTTAGGTTTCGGATGTACTTCAATGTTGCCTGAACAGGAAGTTGGCTGGTTACTGCGCATTCGATTTCTGTTGTTAAATGTCACTCACCAAAAAAAGTACTACAAGTTTGAACTATTTGAAGGTAAAGCTGTTTGGGAAAAATTGTATTTCAATTTTATTATAGTCATATTTTTATTGCACTGCCTGTTTCTGAGCAGATACACCGTCACTGCTTTAGATATTTTTCGAAAGTTCAAATGATGAAATATTTTTGTAAATACTTCAGTTGTATTATTTGACTATTTCTAGAATTAAGACGAGTTAACAAATACATTGCTATTTAAATTTCCACCTTTTAAATAACTTATTGAAATATGTATATTATCCCTAAAATCGCAAGTCTGGATCAAAGAGCAGTGAAAGGTATGGAAAAGTGGTCTAAGTCAAAAACTTTTTCTTCTTATATATCTGTAAGTTTTGCAGATAGAAGAGTGCAATGTTGTAGTATGTGAATAAAAGAATGTAAGGAAAACTTTTTTCTAATGGTCATTCTTACACTACGGATGCCGCATAAAAATTTAATTTTTGCAACTTTTTTTAGCGATAGTAGATGGATAATAAGGCTTCTGGGACACCGGGTGGCGGGTGGACCACTTCCCTCCCCCTCCCGACTCCCCCATCCGACTTCCAGCCGAGTCGAGATAAGGAATTTGCTTGAACTTTATCTCCTCTTAGATTAGACAAGAATTATGATAAGAAATTTATTTTTATTTTCGGACTTTGAAAATTTTTGAAGAACTTTAAATTTTCTCGGCTTATTTCTTTTACAAAAGTTTGATTTTAGTGGCTTAGATTTTTTTTTCACAACGTCCTTTCGCAGATTTACATCAATTCAGTCATAACTTATCATGCGTGCATTAAAATAAAATATTTAAATATAAAATAAACATAACAATTTGATACTTACAATCTTAATTTCATTTTTTTTTTCTGTTTTTAGAGACTTTGAATTTTCTCAGCTTTTGAACAGAATTTCATCAATTAGAGTTAAACTTTCAATCTTATTCTATTTTTCGGCATGCTCATTTTTCTTTTTTCGTTATCGAATAACGTTTTTCATTTGTTTTCAGGAAAATTCCAAAACTTGCGCATTTTCTGTTCTTAAATAACAAAAAGTTTACTTAGTCGCTAATTTCTCATAAAATTCCATTTTAATTAAATCAGTTTTATAAGAATAATTTTCGAATGATCCAACTGATTTATTTCTTTCTTTCTATCATTCAACTTTCTCATTTCAAGCTGTATTTTTCCACCAACAAACAAGCTCTAAAATATTCTAACAATAACACAAGAGCCTAAAATCAATTAGTTGAATAAGCGAACAACTGAAATTCCGTTTCTTAATCACTTCAGGAATATCAAAAACGTTAAACCTCTGTAAAGAAATGGAAAACATCGACGAAAGAATACATAATAACTGACAAGATCACTTTCTGTTGAAACAGTAACTTATCTATAAAGACATTGCAATGCTCGAATGACGCTAAAAAAGGTTAGCATTAACATCGTTGCCAAACGCAAATTGATTCATCACAAATCATTTCTTGTATCTTAAAATTTAGGATAATTCATCATACTTAACTTTAAAAACTATATATAAAAACATTCACCTAATCTAAAGCAAGGCCTATTAACTGATTAAATGAGTTATCTTTCGAGCATTAAAATTTCAAGTGATTTGCCATGAATTTATTTTTGACTTTCTTCTTAATTCCTATTTTCTTTAATCTATATTATTACAAACTATTTATTCTATTTTACTAATTATAGTATTTTCTTAACTAATTTTTCTTACATGACTGAAATTCATTTTCGATTTCAAAACAGTTACTTTAATGATGAAAACGATTATAAAATATTCTATCACAACATTGAAGAAAAATAAAATCTCTTTGGTTTGAATAAATTATCGAAAACCCGCATAAGTTTACATCTCTAATCTTTTCAATTGATCAAAATAAAATAAATTAATCTCAAATAATGAACGGCCTTTTCTGTGAAGACTGTGTAAAGGGATATACTTGAATAACGATAAAAGAGTTACTACGTTTGTGTGCCATTCTCTTTGTGATAGATTATCTTCGAGAATACCTGCTAGATAATTCTTAATCAATACCTGTGCTTAATCCCATAATCTTATAGTTCAAATTCACTACACTTTTTAAAAATATATTTCTTCCAATGATGATGAAATCGATCAAAGAATATTCTATCAATAACATAGAAAATAAAAAAACTCTTTAGGTTTGAATAAATTGAATAAATAGTCATGTTTTACATCTGTTCCTTTCATTGATGATCAAATAAATTTTAGTCTTATAGTTTTACCACCACCAAAGAACTTCTTCTCGCACGCAATAAATCTCACCTAAACACTCCAAAAAAAATAATCTGGTTGTGCTGCAAATTGTTCATGGTTTTAACCAGTTGAGTGTACAGCATGCGCGAGTGAGCTGCTTGATGAAACTCGATGTTTTCTATCGATTACTTAATAAAGAACTTTGATAGTTTTTCGCATGTGTGATGCACATGTTGAGTACAGCATGAGTGTGTGAGACAGGTAGTGTGAGTGTGTGAGGCGGTGAGGAGGTGCAAGATGATAAAGAGGCTGTCACTTCAAAGAAATAGTTTACGTTTTTTCAATAATTATTAACAAAGAATTTAATGTTTACTTGGGAGATGATGTTCATTACTCAATATCAATTTCGAAAATATACTAATAAAATATAAAAAATCTTCGATTAGTTTTCTTTACTTAATACAAAATTATCCAAAATTCAATTTTACCACTAAACATAAAACCAGTTTGTGCCACCACAGATGAAAATTATTTGACAGATTAAAACCATCAAAGGAGCTTTGACAATTTTTTTCATCAGTCGTCCAATATATCTGCTTTCTCCCACCTTACTGTCTGTAATAAATATTAACAGAAAACTGATCAATTACACACTGTCGCGCCACTAAACACTACGTCTGTCACCTACAAAAGTTTATAATTTCAAGTATATTGTTGTCTGAATGCAATTGTCGATCAAAAATGCTAACGTCAGTGTCTCTTTGCCACAGAAATTTGTTAAAATTGAACTAAAATTCCACTTACAACAGTTCTAAAAAATAATAAAACATAAAATCCATTTCTACGATTCAGTATTGATTGAAAATCATTTAACTCAGAATTCTGACTAAATTATTCTTCGAGATTGAACTTTTCCGAAATTTTTTACGCCAACACGTTGTCTTTGCTGGTTCCTTTCTCGTCATTGGGACAGTAAAATTCAATCATTTAAACATATTAACCTCACTTTAGTCTGTGGTTCTCACCCAGTTTTGAACATATTTTCCAATCTATTCATCATAATATCGATTAGGCCGCTGTCAGTAAATTATTCAATGAAATGCGATAAATTATATCGAATCACTTCAGATAATAATTCTTTTCTGAATTATGTCCGCGCGAATAGGCTTATTAAACCTTTTTCAACAAAATAAAATGAAAATACATTACCGTTGCTTTCGGCTCTTTTGGTAAGCTGCTCATAATAAAGTTCTTTGATTGCTCACGTATCGTACTTCTTTCTTCATTATTTCCATAAAATGGCAAAATTTGCTCATGATAGTTATATCGTCTGGTTTCGTCACAGAAAGACATAGAAAAATACTCACATTTTCAAAGCCGCCTGATTCCTTTGAATATTGTTCTGTTTCGATACCCAAGACAATCATTACAAAGCACCAACGCCTGGATTGCTCAAAGCTCTTTACATATCTTCTTTACCCAGCTTTTAAGTTCACCACATGATTATTTCTCTGAGGTCACGTCAAGAAAACATTCATGAGATAAAGTTGAGAGTCCTTAAGAAAAGACACGAATATCATAAAGCTGTCAGTAGTACTTTCGATGATCAAACAGATAAATGATACCCGACCTATACCCGCCAATATGGTATGAGAAAACGCCTCACATTTTCGGTCTACGTACCGAGTTCTGTCGAAAGCTGCGCCAGTGTTCCTCTCACCATTACTGTCTTCAGGCTGCTTTTGAATGATCGTGCTGAGCCGCCTTTCGAGATGACGAGAATATGACCGTTTCTCAGCACGCTATAAGCAGCCATAGCATAATTGAATTGCGCAAACAGGTCAACGCTTAAAGATAGTATCTGAGGAAATGCACAGTTGTCCTCAATTCAATTACTGCAAGTGCATTCTTTCAGCATAGAAGACTGGTTGGAAAATTAACATGGCGACTTGGGATCATTAATGACATAATAAATAACAGCTTATCACCACGTATTTTTCAGCCAAAGCTGATCAAATATCTGATGACTGGAAAGGAATTGAATTTATTCTTCTGAATGGTTGTGTTTATTCTATAACAAAAGATATTCAAAGTCAGAAAGTTTCTGCTTATATAAAAATCAATTTATAATTTTCTTGGAAATACTCTTTTCCACAGTTCGAATATCTATTCTAATAAAATTTTAAATTAGCAACAATTTCAAAGAAGTACCATTTAATTATGTTCTGATAAATGTTTAAAGATTTATGATAAAATAGGGGTCACATAAACATATAATGAAAAGATATGATCCGAATCTGGTTATTGTTAGCATTTTCATTTGAGTTTGAAAGAACAACATTCTTTCAAGAACCTGACACCCAGTTGTTCCTTGGTGTGTCAGTGCAAGAAGTTATGAATCCACCCAACAAATAATTTGGTTTCATGAAATTCCTAGATAAAAAAAATATAAAAAAGATGTTCTGCATTAGCTTATCGTTTCTGAAAAATTTATCAGAAAAGAATGTTGGGATATAAGAACGAGTTTTTGATTTTTGTTTGTAAAAAAAAAAAAAACGGTGATATATTTTATGTCGGTCAGAGAGGAAGTCTTGAGTAAAGTCCTGGAAAATTCTGATGAAAGTGTTTATCTCGCTCTAGTAATCAATTAGACCATTGCCTCTTTCTGATAGTATTTGATAATCATGACAGCATGCCGATATTTTTTTATTAGAGAACCGGGATAATTATCTCCTATTTCCTGTTCATTTAGCATGTATGCGGAAGAAAGAATCACTTTTCTCGGAGGAAACACTAACAGAATAAATATCTTCATGAACAGTGCTGAGAAAATATCAACCTGAAACAACTATCTAATGCTTCTGCTGAAAACAATTTTTCACTTCAAAGCCAATCAACTTTAAAAATAGTTTGTGTTTTGGTTATTCGTGAAATTGTGCCAGAAATCGAAATTTCAAGTTTAATTTCAGCAAAGCTCATTGTTCAAGAAATTAATTCAAAACCCAAAATTTTAAATATCATTGTTTCTGGTAACTAAGCATTGAATTAAAAAATGATATACAGGCATATTATATATTTGCAGAACGTACTCAAGAGGTTAGAAATATTTTGCAGCAGATATGTGTACGTTTTCCAATAAAAACAAAAAAATTATTACGAAAAATAGTTTTGTGATGAGTAAAACCCAATAAGGTATCGTATCTAGTTACCATAAATATATATATCACATGTATTTTTTTTTTACAAGTAAAAAAATCAAAACTGTCTTATCAACATTCACTTTTTCTTGATAAATTTTTTCAAAACAATTTTAACACTTTGCGGCTTTTCTGAATTTAAGAAACTAAAAATTCATTTATTGGTGGATTCATAACTAAAACACACCCATTTTTCAAAGGAATTAACTGAGCTTCAAAATTAGGTTTCTTGAAAATCATTACTCCTTCGCAGTGCCCAAATGAAAATGTAACAATAGCAGATTCAGGATCCATATCTTTTCATTATCTTTAGTGTGACCCTATATTTTTATCATAACCGTCTTTATAACGATTTATCAGAACATACTTAAATGAACTTCTTTAATGAAATTTATTTGCTTCATTTTAAAATTTTGTTAGAATAGGTATTAAAGGCTTTAAAGAGTGTTTCCAGAAAAAAAGATAAGTTAAATTCTTTATCACCATAAGAAACTTTTCTAGGCACTGAATACTTTTGTTATAGATAAACACCGTAGCTATTCAGAAGGAAATAAATATCTAATTTCCTTTTCCAATTCATCGAATTTTGATCAGCTTCTTCCTTTTCTTTTGAAAAGGTTGTTGATAAATAATATTAATTTATGTCCATTCTTGACGTCTAAAGTCAAGAATCTAAGTCCTAAAAAATGTGTACTGGAAAGATTTTAGAGCTGGATCTTCGTATTGGATCACTTGCAGTAGATTGAAGATTGAGGAACGCTTGTAGTTGAATCACGTTTTCGCTTTCTGGACTCATTAGCATCTGATTGTAAAGTCGAGGGACCTAAAGCTGCGACGTTGATCACGCCTTGTCTTCCCTGCAGCACCTACTCCCCACCCGACTTGAAGGCTGGGGCCTGCTGCTGAGACGGATCACAAGCCCCGTTTATTTCCATGTCTCAGCTCTTTTCGTGCAGTTCTTCAGGTCAAGCTGGGTAGAGTTAAATGTTTCGCCACATACCGTGCAGGGAAACACTGACTATTGTATCATTCTCTTTATCATCTTCAAAGTGGCAATCCAGCTGCGGACGACAGTTATAAAGCCCTTGTTCGGAAGAATAGTGATAATAGACGAGAGGTTTTCTAAAGCAGCTTCAGTTGACTTACTTTCAAATGACCCAAAGAATGAACTTTTCTCGCGTATGTCACTATTTTAAGCAAATTTGATTCATCAATGAGATATCGTTTATCTAAATGAAACGTCACCAGAAATTTTCTACAGTACACATGAGAGTATAACGGCCTTTTCTAAGACTACAGATATTCTCAGATAACTTTACTCTAAAAGAAGTTATTGTTTAGCATGAGATGGTGAGTAATCCATTTTCAGGCATTTGATAGGAAATAGTCATGTGAATGGAAAACATTTTGGAACCCTGTAAAGATGAGGCTAAGAGATAATAACGAAATGAAATGCTGGAACTTAATTAGACAGTTGGTGTGTTCGTGATATAAGGGAATGCAAGACGGAAAACTTTATAATAGTTAATGCTAGATTAATACTTATCGAAATATTATTCTTGGAATCATGTAAGTTTGAAAAATTCGTTATAACAAATTCTTTTTTTTTCAAAATCTTCTAGTAAAGTGCAAAGAAGATACTAATTAAGATTGATATAACTTTCATAAAACAAATTTTATGAAACACATGGAAAAGCTGAGATGTGAAGGAAAATTTTTAATATTATTAACAGAAATATACTTTGATATATGTGAGAGTGTTACGAATCAAATATTTCAACAAGCATAAATAGATAATGTTAAAGACTTGTATGTACCCTAACAACAAACAGAAATAGGGAATTAACACTAAGTTTGAATGCATTGAACTTTTCATTAAGTTTAATGTTTTATTTCATCATGTTTATTTCGATAGAAAAAATTTATGCAAGTATCTACACAGTTAACATAATCAGTCTGAAAAAAGAAGGATATAATTTATCTAGAAGTGGTCAATAGGTTTTATCTTTTGCTATTCTCACAAACCTAAGATAATTTTACTGGATTGCTTCTTTTTTATTTTGCCTTGATAATTGTGTTATCGTTGGAGAAAATATGTTCAAGCATATTTGAGTTTGAAATTACAAGATTCATGAAAGTGTGTGAATGCGCTGAGGTTAATTATGTTTTAAAATGGATTAATTTTCTACACCTTTTGAAAAATTGTAAGTCAGCTGATTTAATTTATGTGTGAGAAAGAAAGATTCAATAAAGATGCTTGTGTTGTTTAAACATTGTAAAAAAGTTTCAAGTTTAAGAAGAAAAAAAGTTCTAATCTCGAAGTGTTTGCCGAGGTTTAAATCTTTATTAAATAGTTTTTTCATCCGAAACAGTCAAATTTTAAAGAAGTTTTATGTTTGATATTTTTTAAACTGGTAGAAATTGAATTTAAGTCTAATTTTAAATAAATTTCACTAGCAAGAAAAACTTAAATCAATCAAGCTTAAAGAGATTTTAATTGATTGCTTTTATTTTTAAGACAATTTATCGTCATTGAAAATATGTTTTTGAAATTATAAGCTTTGTGTAGGTGTGTGGACATGAATATATTTAAGAAAGCGTTGAAGTTAATTATGAATTGAATTGATCAATTTTCAAAGGACATTTTGAAAATTGGTAAGGACAAATTATATTAAGATATGGGAGAAAAACAGATCTGATAAAGATGTTGGTTTGTTAAAGACTGCAAATATTTTAAGTTCAAGAAAAAAAATTCAATCTCAGTGTTTGAATGAGGTTTAAATCTTTAAGATAAATAGATTTCATCTGGAAAACAGTTAGCTTCTTAAATAATTTTATGTTTTACATTTCTTTTGAAATTGTGAATATTAAATTTTAAGTTAAATTTTAATAATTTAACTAAGTAAGAAAAACGAATCAAATCAAAGAGATTTTTGAGTATTTCGTTAATAATTGTATCGGGTTTACTGAAAATATATATTTTCGAAATATAAGTTTTGGTAGGTGTGACATGGATATATTTTAAGGAAAGCACTTGATTGATTGATTTTATTTTGTTAATAATTTAAATCATTGAAAAAATATTTTCGAAAGCAGAGTGAATTTCAAGCAAAACACAGAAGTGGCGTTCTTTATCGTTATTCGAAATAAATTCATATTATTTTGACGCGCACATGTACGTACAACCACACATGCACTCACATTCCAGCACACACACTACCATTACCACACACTCATTACCGCGCCACATGCACGTTAATACACACATCCCCATGCAGCCAAACACCACACTTCAAGAATTAAACGCGCAATATGCACAAAACACATCATGAATTAAACGCGCACATGCATGCATAAACACACATCATTATCGCGCACAGAGAGTCTTCGTGAATTAAACATGTATGAAAACATAAGTTCTTTGGTGGTTGGAAACAGTTTAGAGAATTAAATTTATTTGGATCGATGTAAAGAATTCAGAATGTGCCATGAGTCGGCAATATACCCATAGCCACACAAACACAGACATGCACAAACACAGAGCGCAAGCAAAGGCAGCATTACGCACAAACACATTCTGGCGAATTAAACGCGCATATGCACACACCTCATGAATAGTACATGCAACTGGAACGGAAGCGTAATGA
>BGPR01040820.1:0-13825 GCA_013235015.1 Araneus ventricosus | reverse complement strand
TATAATAGTTATAATAATAATAATAGTAATAACATATCAAACAAATTTATTATTTTACTGGCTATCAATTCTGGCAACACAACCAAACACATGTATTACATTTTAATGCAAAATTAAAGAATAACTTTTTCATTTATAGTATCTGTTACCTCAAAATATTTATTTCGGTTATTTGTAGGGGATCTTTAGAACTACTGATTTCGAATGATAGTTTCTTTTCAACAGTTATTTTAGTTCAATGTCCACTACCTTCTAACGCCGGCAATTCATCTTTATACCATTTTATCCATTTGGCTCAAGGCTGTGGAAGATTGGCGCACGAACTTCAGGATTTCAGATTGTTTGAAAATCCGACTTCTACTAGCCGCTCTCCTAAAATTCACAAGTTTTCGACCTTGAAGATTGGTTTTTCCTTCTCGTGTTCCAAAATTTCCATTTTAAATTTGAGGCGCTTAAGGGAGATTTTCAAATAAGTTATAAATTTTCTAAGAACTAAAGACGCAAATAAGACGAAAAGTTAATTAAAAATCTAGCAACGTTTTGGCGTTTTTAATGGCATAAAAGATCTCAAACGAGCCATTAAATTTTACATCACGAATTAAAAATATTCCAAAGATTACATCAAATACTGGCCCAGAACCATTTATTGGCAAAAGTTTAAGGTTTTCTTTATATTTGTTCAATTATTTTTTTCTTTCGTTCTTTCTTTTACTTTTTGTTCGGTTTTCGTTTCGATTGGCTCTAGGGAATAGACTCCATTAGAATAGCCGAATTGGCTCCATTAGAATAGACGAACTTTAATTATATGTACCATGCACTTTGTTGATGGCGGCAAACCTAATGCTAGCTCAATCTGAGGCATATCATAATATAAAGATTTATTCCCATGCGTATTATTTATTTGTTTACTGTCTTGATGGATTGTCCGTATATTTCTTTGAAACATACATGCAATCCATTGGCAGGAAATCGAGTGCACTTTGCCTACGTCACACACATCTACGTTACTGCTTAAGTATTGTACTGCAGTAAAACTTCGATTAACAATCAGTTTCTGGTATCCGTCATCTTCTAAAAAGTAAAATGTAATGTACGTAGGTTTATAATATTACAATTCATTTCTGTATATCCAAAGCGAATTTCAGTAATTTTGAATTTTACAGGAGATTTATTCCCTTTCAAAATGGAAAATAATTCCTAACACCAATTACTACTTTCAAATACGGAAATAATTTCATATGCCAATTTTAGAAAATATTTAAACCTAGATAGCAGATATTTGTAAAATTCATACATTCGAATTTCACTAAACAGCATTGGATGTTGTGATTCGTTATTAATAATAATGCATAATTAAGAGTTTTCGAAATTAAGCTATGAATTTTTTAAAAATTTTATTGCATACTGTTATGTTTGCTGGGCTGAAAAGATACCCATTGTGGGCAACGAGTTGGAAGCCCCTGGTGAAGAAAAGTTGTTTCTTAAAATTCTGAAACTTGTACATAACAAAGGTAAATATTAATTCATTACATGTTGGAAATACCATACGGTACTTATTTTTTGTTTCTGTAGCGATACTCGTAAAATCCTTGTATGGCCGAACCTATGTTGTTTTACTTTATGCCATTTAT
The DNA here is from genome assembly GCA_013235015.1 of Araneus ventricosus. Lineage (NCBI taxonomy): Eukaryota > Metazoa > Arthropoda > Arachnida > Araneae > Araneidae > Araneus > Araneus ventricosus. The sequence goes on along the minus strand of BGPR01040820.1, from coordinate 12,194 downwards.
GTATATTTCATTTTGGGAGGGAAATCTGCACAGCAACTTTGCAATACATCAAACAGTATAAACACTTTTTGACTAGGTACCAAATTTCAATTTAAATTCTGAACTAAAGAATTGAAAGTGTGAAAAAATATTTAGACTACATTTCAACTCTAGATATATATTTATGTAGCCATCAAAAGTGTTCTTGTCTAGATAACACAAAATTATGTAGGTGTTCTTGGTTTACATTACAGCATCACCTTCTAAGACGATGACTATTGCTTCAATATTCTAATATCCTTGTCAGTACTTGAACATAATTCAACAAAGCTGTTTGTGAGCAGACAAAATGAAATGTTTTCGAACATCATAATTCGATAGGAGGTTCCTGCTTCCTTATAACCTACGTTAAATCAGTCGGCTTTATAATGAAGAATAGTGGAATTTCCGAGAATGTCAGTTTTTACAAGTTGTTGCATCGACCTTTCTCAAGAAACATTCCTCAATTGAAGTAGCACAACTATACCGAATGTAACGCTGTACTGAAGCTGTTTGAGAGACTGACAATTTGCACAAGAAATAATTTATAAAGTCGTGCTTCAACAAATATTGCCTTAAATCATTTACATTTTGAATAAACATTTCCTACATTAAAAAGACGGAAGAAAAAAATCCCAAGCATTTGGGATGCGAATGTACATGTTTATAAAAGTTTCACCACTATTTTAATACAATTCTTATTTATATAAATTTTATTTTTTTAAGTATAACATGGTCTTTCAGTTGACATCTTCTCTTTAATTTAAAGCTCTTATTTTTATTTCCGAGCTGGTAAACAAAAATTACAGCTGACATTTTTATTATTTGAACCGTTCAGATGAAACAATTATATCTACTATGAGATTTCAGAGCCATCTGTTAGTTCACTGGATGAAGTTATCTGACATGAATTTGGAAACGGATGGGAGGGTGAAATTCCAACAATATTATACATTTCAAATATTGTAAAAATGGGGAAACGATGTAAAAATTAGAGAAAAACTTATACGGCAGCTCAGTTGGTATCTTAGAAGGGATACATTTCAAAAATATTTAGTCAGTGAAAAAATAAGTTTTGTGGTCTAATATTTTCCGAAGTTTCCAAGGAAAAACTCCGAATTCTTTCATTTTTTAAAATTATTTAAATTTCCCCAAAAATGCCCCAAGTACATATCCCCTATTCCAAAATATGTTTGTGCCAAATTTCGTAGCTCTTTGTACAGCTCTCTGCCCTCCGTAATGCAAACTCACACCTACAAGCTGTCGCACGTTCTCCTTTCTTATTAATACAAGTGTAAAATAGCCACAGGTGTTTCTCACATAAATTTTTTCAATACTTAGTAAAAACAAAAGTAATTACGCTTTTATTTATATTGTTATATATAGCTTCTAGCTGAAATACGAAACTTCATTCCCGGAGCATAATTATTCGATATTTTTATATGAAATAATTCATAAATAAAATCCTTATATCTTCTGAAACGTTTAAGTAAAATGAAAATATCAAGCAAACCAGACGATTTTCAAAAACAACCGAAACTTAATATTCCCTATAAATTATTAACTTTTTTACAAAAATGACATGAAATGTAATTAAAAATTATGATATTTGAATTTGATTTATATAGATAAGCAATCGACGGAATTCCAACAGAAAATTGCCTGCGCCTTTTTTTGGATTAAAATGAGAAAATATGATGCACGAACGATTTTTAGGATCTCGTGTTTTCTGAAAACAGTTCCAAAAGATTTTTAAAACAACAGACAGCGTTTTGAAAAGTTATTAATAATTTCTGCTTTGGTCTAACCCTCTGATAGCAGAACCCGCGATTTTCACGGGTTGGAAGGAAGTCTATTTTCTGATGCATCTTGCGATTTTCACAGGCTAATGCGCTTACTTGCTACTTTTATAGTGTTGAATTATAATAAAGCTTTGCATATAAATAACAACCCGATTGGCTTAACGATATTTGAACACGTTCTGAAACGTTGCATCTAATTAGTGATTTAAAAAATACGCAGTTAGAGGTTTAATGCCACAAAGCTAATTTGGCCATACCGCGCCAAACGTTCGTTGTTTTCAAATCATATAAAATTCTAAAATTATTGCAATTATTGAAATTAAATCATTTTAATCTTAAGAATCATACGAAATTAATCATTAAAAATGAAACAAAAATATATTTAAATCTCCATCCACAATTGAAATTAGAAAGTATTCGTAAAGGAACGCAACTCGCCACCATCAGTTCTCAGCAAATATCATTTTCTCTATTTTTAATCGGTGCAGAATCTCTTCTTCGCATGCACGGAAAACGTTGCAAGCGATAACAATAAAACCATTGTTGGAAATTAGGTTTGTAAACATTTTCAAAAATTAATTAAAATTAGCACAATGCCGTATGGAGACGAAACTGATATCATTGAAACGCTAATTTTTTGAGCAATAAGATGATGTTAAAATTGTTATTCTGCGATAATATGTTCCTAAGTTACTGTGGAAAAATGTTCATATTTAAGGTAAATTTTATTTAATTAAACTTGAAATCAAAATTTCGAAAAATACTTTGTTACTGTGTACCTTAATCCCAAGACGCAACCAAATACCAAATTTAAAATTTCTCGTCCCAATTGCTTGGGAAATTCGTTGATGAATCAATAAGTGACTTTCTCTTTTATATATATATATAGTGTTTATTTTCCTATGAGAATTGTATATGAAGGAAACAAAACGAAAGTATTGAAATCAAATCTTTCAAAAATTCGGCCTTCAGATAATGATGAATACCCACGTTTTATAGCTATCCCTGGATCTTAAAAAAACAATATCGTAGGAGTCAGGGGCTGTCTGTGAAGATGGCAATTTCAAACTGCAACGATGTAGATGGATGACATTTATTATTCAGTTTTAATATCAGAATTATAGATGTGTATCAAATTTTATTCAGAAAATTGTATAGATATACAAACAATCCATCGACGGATTGATTGTTTGTATATCTATTCGTAAGTAACTCAGAAATGTCACAAGCTAGACGGAGGAATTTTAGCATGATATCTTTGCACCAAAAACTGTAGAGCAGTGCTGAATTTTGGCAAATCCGTCCAAATGTTTTTTCGTTTGCCTGTCTGTGTAAACGCTTTAACAGACAAACGCAATCAATTAGGAAAATTGAATTTTGTGTGGTGCCTTTTCACCAAAATCGTAAATGTGTATGTATTAAATTTTGTTTTCGAACAGTCAATGGGAAGATGTACTTATCAAAATTGCATGCTCGATTACTTTATTCAACGGAGCACAAAACAGGCAATATTGTAGAAGCATATTAGAAAGTCCAGATAACACTCGTGCTGGACAATAATGTAATTATTTTCTTAAACACATTCTTATTTAATAATTTAAATTATTATAATTATTATATATATGCAGTATCTTATTTTCATAGAGGCTAGCAAAACTGGATTAGCTTATACCATAGATATATTCGTGTATTTTTCTTTATTGATACGGAAACAATTGTGCATGCTTTTACCCGTGAATCAATTCAAGATTCGGTCAGTTGATTCTCCTCCTTTCACGGATATATTCTGTCTTAAATTAGCGAATTTTACTGATCTCCACACCTTCTTATGCTGCATTCATTACAATTGAAAGGATAATGCAGTATATGTCGAATAGTTGTTTACAAACTCTGAATATAGATCAGGCATACAGAAATAAGTCATTTTTACAACAGAATTTTGGGCATTAACCCTTTGACTAAGAATTTTTATATCAATTAATGCAATTTCCTATGCAGACTTTTTTTTAAAAATTATCCAGATTTCTATGCTAATGAAAATATGCTCCAAATAAGCCAAATACATTGATTGGAGTTAATTTTTCTATGAGCGGATTTTACCAAAACCTGGGACATAATAGTTCCAAAGCCAAAAATATTACATTTTATTGCCTGGAAAATGATTATTAGTTATTGAGAAAACTTATTTATATATTTACAACAGTTCATCAATACATTGAGAAAAACATGACGGGAGGCTGTCTTCTTTAATCAATCGCTGATGTTCAAGGAGTAGGACAAATTATTCGCGTGACTCTTTTGTTTCTCGAAGTTTCTCTTTGTTACTCGCGATTCTCTTTTGTTTCTCGAAGCTTCTCGGGTTCTCTTTGTAACTCGAGAAACTCCTTTCTTTCTCGAATTTAAGCGTGAGACTCTTGTTTTCGAAGTTTCTAGTGATTCTCTTTTGTTTCTCCAAAATACTAATGTATGGAAAATTAGGGAAGACTAAGGGTTACAATGAAATTTGCTTTACTTTTTAATAAAATATATTATAATGCCAATTCTTTTGTTATGAATTCTTCAATCGTACGAGTATATGTTACAATTCTGTGTAGGATCGGTCAATGATACGAAAAGTAAAGTACATAATTTAATAAATGGAGATTAATGTTTCTTGTCAAAGTTGAATCAGTATATGAATTCCACAGAGTACTTGGATAATTTGTCGCCACCATATTCAATACATTTCTGTATATTCAAAGAGAATTTAAGTAATTTTGAATCTTTCAGGATATTTATTTCCTTTCAAAAGGGAAAATAATTGCTAGCACCAGTTACTTCTTTAAAACATGGAAATAATTTCACATGCCAATTTTCGCATATATTCAAACCCGGATGGCAAATATTTGTAAAATTCAGGCATCTCAATTTCACTAAATTTTGTCTTTAGATCTAAAGAACATTGTATGTTGTGGTTCGAATAATAATGCATAATTAAGATTTTTGAAAATTAAGCTATGAAATGTTTTTTTTTTTAAATTTTGTTACATACTGTTATGTTTGCTTGGCTGCAAAGATACTCGTTGCAAGCAACGAGTTTGAAGCCCTTGGTGAAAAAAAGTTGTTTTTTTTTAAATTCTGAAACTTGTACATATAAAGGAAAATATTATTTAATTACACGTTCGAAATACCATACGGTATTTCAATTGTTTTTGCAGCGATACTCGTAAAAGCCTTACATAGCCGAACAAATGTTATTTTACTTTAAGCCATTTATGTATATTTAATTTTTGGGAAGAAAGTCTGCACAGCAGCTTTACAGTACATCAAACAGTATATAACTTTTATGAATAGGTACCAAATTTTACTTTAAATTCCGAATTAAAGAATCGAAGGTGTTAAAAAATATATAGGCTACATTTCAATACTAATTATTTATTTAAAAATAATATAGCCTTCAAAAGTGTTTTTGTCTGGATAACGCAAAATGATGTAGGTGTTCTTGGTTTACATTACGGCATCACCTTCTTCGATGATGACTATTGCTTCAATATAAGAATAGATTTAGCCTAGTCAGTTCTTGAACATAATGCAACAAAGCTGTTCTTGAGGAGTGAAAATGAAATGTTTTCGAACATCATAATTCGAAGGAAGGTTCCCGCTTCCGTATGGCCTCCGTTAATTCAGTCGGCTTTATAATGAAGAATAGTGGAATTTCCGAGAATGCTAGTTTTTGTCTAGATAACTCATAATGATGTAGGTATTCTTGGTTTACATTACAGCATCACCTTCTTCGACGATGAGTATTGCTTCAATATAAGAATAGCCTCGTCAGTACTTGAATATAATGCAAGAAATTGTTTGTGAGCAGTGAAAATGAAAATTTTCGAACATCATAATTCCGATGGAAGGTTCCCGCTTCCTTATGATCTACGTTAAATCAGTCGGCTTTCTAAGGATGAATAGCGGAATTTCCGAGAATGTTAGTTTTTACATGTTGACGCATCAATCCATCAAAATAAACATTCCTCAATTGAAAAGAAAACAACCATCCCAAATGAAACGCAGTTCTCAAGCTGTTTGAGAAACTGACAATTTGCTGAAGAAATAATTTAAAAAGTAATACTTGAACAAACATTGCTTAAAATCATTTACATCTAATAGATTTTCCAGAAACATTTTCTACATTAAAAAGACGCAGGAACCAGTGGGAGTGGCCTCCCCTAAACTTTCTCGTATACTGCTCAAAAATTTGTCATTTCCCCTCCCCTTGCGTGGATAAAAAAAAATCGAACCTACTGTAATCCAGAATGCAACGAATATCAGAAGGTTTTTCATTGCAGATTATAGTGATTGTAAAATATTTAAGTGAAGAATCATATTAAAAGAGATGCCTATGTATTAAAACTTAGCAATATTTATTTTCCATCACACTCCAGGAAGATCCGCTATTATACGAGAGAGCGAAAACAAAACAGGAGATAAAACGTATCCATCACAAACTCCGTCTCAAGGACAAGTGACGTAATCCTCCTGCTTGGTACCAGAGATAGCTAAATAGGCATGCTCGTGGAGATCAGTTTTGAAACGAAGGCTTAACAAGTATGCGATTATACAGACCGACAGACAGTCAACCCGTTGACGGATTTGGCCCAAAATTTTATAGGGACCTACATTCATGACGATAAAACTGTGTATAAAATTTTATCCATGTGGCGTGTCAAGTTTTTGAGTTATAGCGTTCGCATGACCTGGAACATGCAGACAGACAGACTTCCTGTTGACGAATTGTCCAAAATTTGATAGAAACCTACAAATAATGTTTAAAGACCACATTCCAAATTTCGTCCCCGTAGCTCTAATAGTTTTCGAGTTATCGTGTTCACAGATAGACAGACACACACATAGACAGACATACAGACATAATTCCAAAATTGTGTTTTTCGGACTCAGGGAGGTCTAAAACGTGGAGATTCGTCAAAATCTCGAGTTCGAATTTTTTGACGATTACAATACTTTCTCTTTGTATACGTCGTATACGAGAAAGTAGAAAACGAAGCATTCGAATGCGAATGTACATGTTTATAAAAGTATCACCACTATTTTAATACAAAATTTTCTTATATAAGTTCATTTTTTATACAGCAAATCCCTCTAAAAGCAGAAACATTTTTTTTTTTATTTAAGCTCGGGTATTTATTTCTGAGCTGGTAAACGAAAATTACAGATGAAGTTTTTATTATTTGAAGCGTTCAGATAAAACGATTTTTTCTGATATGAGATTTCAGAGCCATCTGTTAGCTCAGTGGATGAAGTTATCTGACAAGAATTTGGAAACGGTTGGGAGTGTGAAATTCCAACAATATTACACATTTCCCAATTATTGGAAAAATTCGGAAACGATGCTAAAATTAGAGAAAAGTTATACGGCAGCTCAATTGGTATCATAGAAGGGATAGATTTTAAAATTATTTAGTCGGTGAGAAAATAATTTTTGCAGACTAATATTTTCCAAAGTTTTCAGTGGGAAACTCAGAATTCTTTCATTTTTTAAATTACTTAAATTTCCAAAACAAATGTCCCAAAGTACATATCACCCTATCCAAAATATTTTTTCGCAAAATTTCGTAGCTCCAGAGGTCTGACCTCCGTAATGCAAACGCACACCTACAGACTCTCGCACATTCTACTTTCTTATTCAAACATGTATAAAAAAAGTCACAACTGTTTTTACGTAAATTTTGGAGACATCGCGATTTGCTTTATTTCTTCAATACTTATTAAAAACAAAAATAATTAAGCTTATATTGATTAATATTGTTAACTACGTGTCAAGTACAGGACACTTTGGGGTCCGGTTCCTGCAAAATTTTAAAAAAAGGGAACCTCGTAATCTTTCCCATGGAAACTTCCTTTTATCAGGATTAATTATCAAAATGTGAAAGTAATACTAAGCGGAACTAAAACTTCTAATATTAGATTTTTTTAGTGTCCGATATGACATAGTATGCCTCCAGATGAAAATCAACCGATGCTTCTCTTGTGGGTACGATAATAGACAGAGAGCATGAAAGTTCATCAAGCAGAAGCTCAGAATCCCCGAAGTGAAATCGTAAAAAAATCCGATTGCAATTATGATGTATTGTTGTGTAATGCATGGATCAAAGTCTGTCGAACGATTGCAGGGACTCCGATTGTAAAACCAATTTAATGTTAATTTCAAAACTTCTTTAAATCATGTTTTAAATCAGCGAAATTTTCTAGCAATACATTTGTAAAAGTGTCTCGATTTGATTTGAAATGTTTTGTAGAGGGTTTTAAAAAATAAAATCATTGTAGCATTTGGACACTATCGTCCTCTAGAATAATCGTTCTTTCTCACTTATTCTTTCATAGCAATTTTTGGAATCTTGAATTTCAACAGATTAATTTAGAAAGGTTTGACTCACATTCCAAGCAACTATTACTACGCATAATTGAATAATATAGATTATTTATATGTTTTGGAGACATTTATACTGCGGATATTCGATAGCTCGGATCTAACGAGAACAAAATAAAATGTAGTCCTATTTAAAATTCGATTTAAAGAAACGGTGTCAAAAAATAATTACAGCGGCGTTGGCATCAAATAAATACCGTGAATTTAAAATCAATTCTGCAATAACATCCTTTCTCTTATAAAGCTATTGTTCTTGGAACCAAATTATTAACTCAATTTTTTTTTCTAACCGCTCATAGATGGTGCCCCAATAACATTTAACAAATTTACACCGATAGACAGCAGAGGTTTTAATCAGCACAAAGCGGAAGTAAACGATGATTTTCCACTGGATTAAACGATCGCAGCGTCCTCATGTTGTGCTCCTGGAATTAGCCACTTTCATCCCGTCTTGTTATGTGAAAAATGCAATGTTGATGCCATGTTGTCTTCGACACCTTCGTTATGGATTCATGGGAATTTTTTGCTAAATATTAAAATTTTTGATATTTTTGCAGTGATTTCATTAAATATCGGTTTTATAATAAAATTAAGTGCATTATGAAATGAGATGAGATGATGGACTTTCTTTGAAAGTTTCTGGCCGTTATTCAAGATTCTTTGAGATGAAAACAATTAAATTTAATACGTTTCAGAACTCATCAAAAATGATTTCAATTAATTAGAACGTCAAAAATAACTTTCGTTTATTTTTCCTGCAACATAATTTCTATATTCCTGCCATAGAATTGTATCTGCTCATCGTAGTTTGAAAGTGTAATACTAACACACACACAGCATGCTTTATTTCTTAAAATATTCTTCCCAATCTTGTGTTTTGGTAGACTAATTTTCCTACATGACTAAACGACATCACTACTAGGAACATAAAAGAAAAGAAACCTTAGCCAGAATTTCCAATCAACTAAACGGAAATACTTAAACTTTCTCGTACGGAAAAGAACTTCACAGAAGAAGAGAATTAAATTCATCTACAGAAAATTATGTTTAATCTACACTCACCTGGAAATTTACCTAATTATTTCACATTCGAACTTGCAAAAATTTTACGTTACATGTTTTTATTATATAGCAGACGTATAATGGAAAAGGGAAAGAGAAAAAGATCTTTATACTGTATTTGTTTTAGAGCGACCATTTGGTTACACTGTATGTTTATGAAGCAGATTGTTACCAAGTTAGTAGAAGTTGCGTTACAGAGTTAAATAAAAAGCTGAGCACTGTTTTTCCACTCATGTACTGCATAATTGTCAAAGCAGGACCTTTGTCGCCAACGTTGCATCCTAAAGTTTCAATCTACAGCTATCCATCTTGAAAAGAAAAATCTCTCTATTGTTTTTATTCAGAAATTTTTTCTTTCGGCTTTCATCAATCGATGTTGAACATCTTTTCAGCACCCTTTTAACACGTTTCAAGGGCTTTCTAGAAAGGATTTCGCAATTGAGTTTGGCCTGATAAATGATTGGCAAGAGTTTTTATTTCTGAAAAAAAATATTTTTTTTAAGTTCAATGAGCGGAGGAAATATGTTTGTGTTTGTTTGTTTATTCTGTCAAGGGCATCATGTACGTGTTATTTGTTTCAAGTTAGAGAATTCTTAAAAGCAAAATTGGAATTTAGGTTCGGGTAAAAAGCCAGTCGATGTTAGAACTAACTACGTCGTCACATTCTGTAATGGATAATAGTGATGGAATTTTGTTGCAAAGTCTTAAGGTAGAAATTATAGGTAGCTCTTCTCCTCGATGGCCGCCTGGTTGGATTCCTGCGTGTAGGGCTGAGTATTTTCCAAAAAAATAAAATATTTTTTAAAAAAACTGCACTTTCATTATTGCACTAAAAAGTGTATTTCCTTATATTCATTATTTTCTAATTTTTAGACTTTTATTTAAAATGTATTATTATAAATATTATGATATCCTGTCAAAATTTTCCTCAAATTATGCCACAAAAATTTAATTATGTCAAGGAAACAATTGATAACCGTTTTCTGAAAATATTAAAATAGTGTATTGTCATCAAGAACACTCAATTGTACAATAAACGCAAGTAAGTGAATGCAAAATGAATTTTAAAATTTCATTTTCGCAAACAAGAAACAAGTCAAGTTGAATGATACCGTAAAAATAAGCTACTAATGAATAATAACGAGAAATAATAATGCAAAGTGAAAGAGACCATCATGCCTCTGAAACCAGCTTTCGAAATTTAAATATCTTCATAATAAACTCGAGCTCACCAATTGAGAAAGAAATGTCCTTAATGAAAAAGTTGCTTTTCGTAACAGCGTTAAGTGGATTAGAGTAGAAGAATTGGGATCGTACTTGTATCAGGATTATTATGATCCTTAGACACTTTTAAAAAAAATAAATCGTAAAATTGGGAGATTTTCAGTTGCAAAGGACAACCGATACCGGAGAGATGTTAAAAGCGAAAAAAATTGAAAATATCGAATATCAGTTTCCTTTTATTAAAAAGGAATATAAATATTTTTATAAATCGCTAATTCAAAAAGAAAAAGCAAAACATTAACACTCTTCATTGGTTTTAAGTTCATTTTTATTGATTCTAAAACTTGTATATTATTTTTGATCTTTTAATGCTGCTTCGACATCTAATTTGCTTAATTTTTTTCGTTCAACTTGGAATAGAGTTTTACCGTTAGACAGTTTTGCGAATTCATTATTATGCGTATGTATTTATTGTATCTATTTATCTGTTACGTTGAAGCAAAACGGAGCGTGCACTTATCATGTTCTTCCACGGCTTAACAAAAAGTGTTTTGACGCATGACTGGAAGAAAATGTTAAGTGCAAAGGGATTAAAAAATTTCTCTGTAATTAATAGAGCTATTGACGTGTCATTAAACATAAAAAAATTAAATGCTTTTTCGTCGCTGAAGTCCCGAAACAATAAAAATTTAGTGTTAAACCAAAAAAAATGTAAACCCTAAACTTTAAATCTCGTTCTTAAAAAATCGCTTAATTGTCACTTAACATGTTTATCGACCAAACTATCAATATATTTTCAACTGACAATTACTGACAGAATAAATATTTATTTAATTTTTATATCAACTTAAGACTTACTGTGCCATTAGCAGCATATAATTTATACTTTGCCCTCGTTATATTCATAGCTGTAGCTGGGATTATATTTACATCAGCTCCGCTATCTACGAGGATGTGCAAATTTGATCTTTGGTAACGGAAGAATAAACAAAATTTGTGAAATTCAAATTCCTTTGTAAATTATCGCAGCAGTGTTTGTCGTTGAACTTACTGCAGATTGGAATTTCTGATTATTTTGTGGTTTTTGAATCCAACTTATAAGGAGGCTGACATTTCTGCGGAAAACGTTTAGTACAACATCGAAAATGAAAGTACCACAATTTTCCTTTGGATATTATGAAAATAAATTGTTATTCCGTGTTCTTGGTACAACCTCAGAACGAACACACAATTCGGAAATTTGCTATTATAAATTTTTAATTTGATATGACAATTCGTTATACGAATTGTGTATATTATTTTTACTGCAAATTTCGGTTTTAGGGCTCATATTTCAAATTTTGTCTTTCAAAATTGCCAAATTATAAGTATCTTCTACACTTACAATTAAAATATTTTTGATCGACTCAGGTAATTTTTCAATCCTCAAAGTTATATTCAGATGTCAATTTTCAGAAACATCTGAATTACTTACTGATCTTAATATTTTTATCAATTTACTCGGCGTTAAATCATCTAATTCAATTCCAGTGATTAAACGTTGATTTCTTGTATTTTCACTTTCTGTAAATAAAGTCAAGATTCTAGTTTTGGAATTTGAATATTTAGTTTTGTTATCAGTGCTTGTGATATTCCATACTTTTTCAACAAATTTGGGATCCATTTGA
>BGPR01040819.1:0-13826 GCA_013235015.1 Araneus ventricosus | reverse complement strand
CCCTCCAAGGGGGTTGCTGACTGTCCACAGTTCAGAGGGGGGAAGAGACTTGATCTGCTGCGCTTTTGGGAAAATCTTCTGTTGGGAGGAAGACACTTTTAAAATAGATAAAGGTTCTGCAGCCGCTCGCTTTTCGAATCGCTTTAGAAAGAAGACTGAACCACTCGGAGGGTTAAATAAAAGTTATATTTGAATTTTATAGTTATACAATGCAGTTCACAGTTCTTTAATGCAAATTTTTACAGAATTTTTAAAAAAAAATTACGCAGAAAAATTTTAGTTGAGGTTTTCCTTTTTCAAATTTGTTGTGTTTTTATTTAAAGCAATCACTTTTTCAAATTTACATGCTATCAAATATTAGGATAATAAAAAAGGAAAGCGATTCCATACTTTCGACCCGACATTCGCATCATTAAAATTTAGCAATGAAAAGTAGTTTAATTTAATATTGACAAAAATGTAAAAGTAGGATTTATTTACCCAATATAGAATAAAGTCTAATCTCCGAGACATATATGTGCATTAGAGCCGAAAGGGTTAAAACATAATCATGTTATAATTTAAAGAATTTAGGCTAGGCAGTAGGAATAACTATCGAATGGATTCTAAAACAGTAAAACTAGCAATTTTGTTAGTTTACTTAAGCGTAGAAACTAGAAATTTTATGGCTTGTTAGTTTTAGAAGCTTAAAATTGCTAGTTTAATCCTTTAAACTAACATTTAAAGCTTATGATTCTTGCAAGCCTTAAAATTGATAAATTATGGGTCTAGATTCCTCAACTTAAGCTTGTTAACTAACAATTTTTTAATCGATATATTTAAAATACTGTAAAGCACCATTTTATTTCATCACAGTGCCGATTCATTTGTATTTATTGTAAAGATAATGTGCTTCGTTTATACGACAGAAAGCTTCTTTTTATAAAGTCGTTTTCCGCCTTCTAATTAGTGAAAATTTTCTCCTTTACAGAATGTGAAGTATGATAAAGTAATCATAACTTCGAAATTATTCACAATTTATGAATTAATAGTAGACAAATTGCGAATATAGGCAATGATGCACCTTTCTTTAAAGATGCAATTGACTCCATTGAAACATTTCGGACTTATTGCTTTTGTGAAAAGAGCTGCGAGAAAACATTCAATAAACTTAATTTGATTCAAAATGATGTACTCAATCCTCACAGACAATCAGCACGTCAGACGACAGTTTAATATTTTCTTAAATAAACGCCTACCTGTATACATATAAATTGTATAAGATATGTACAATTGATTCTCAAGATTTGCAATAAAGATTTGATTTTTCTCACTCTTATGATAATTGTTTAATTTTGAAACTTAATTATTGATTTCTTTACTATGTAGTATTGCATTCGTACTATATTAAAAAGCTCTAACATTAATACATTTAAATGAAAATTTAGCATTAAATTTGTATTAATCAAAGATTTTTAGTAAAGTGTCGACTATTCGTCTTTTTACTTACACGTCGTTTCACGCCAGTCCCTTGAAAGAATTATAAGGTGTTTTATTGTGAATTTGGCAAAACTTGAGGACCAATCTCCCAGCCCCAACGACTGACCGGATTTCTATAGTTTTTATTTGATATGGAAGGTTACCACTATGTTAATTTTTATTTCATATAGAATAGAGTGGCTAGAAAACAATCCAAGTATCTTATATCTTTTTGCTGTCTTGCGAAAAAGTTGTAAAGTCTCATCCTTTTAAAGTGTGCAAAATCTTAAACTCTGTTTGAATTGATATCTTATGTCGCCTCAATGGGCAGAAAGTTGTGAAAATTGGACTAACAATGTTTAAATTCAAAAATTAAAAAATAAACTTAAATTTCTTTGATAGGTTTGCGGAAGGCCTTAAAATTAACTATTTGGCAACATTTTAGAATTATTGGTTAATATCTTCTGCCGCCTCAACGACACTGAAATAAATAAACATTTCACTTATCTCATTATAATGCGAACAGAAACTTTATTAAACCTTTCAAACATACAAATTTCAAAAGGACTATTCTTTCTAATCTTTTTAAGACACTAATTCTTGTGTAACTTTAATAAGTCCATTTTTGTTCTGCTGTTTAGCTCTTTTTCTGGAGGCTTCGGTTACGAGTTTCACAATCCTCTAAACTTCTTGAGTTTGTGAAGGAACTTTAATAAAGTCACTGCCGTTCATTAGTACATCGTCCTGTATAATATTCAGAAGTTCATGAGAGCCGATCTCTCTGAGAACTGGAGGCGATGTTACATAACAAGCTAGTCAGTCAATGAGATCTATGTAGTCTGTAGCTCTAAAGTTAAGAGCAGGAATAACAAATATACGAACACAATTTCCATCTGGGCCAATTTCTCTTGCCTTGATAATTCTCCAAGCTGCCAGGGTTATAATATGGCATCTACCATAAGTTAACATGGCCAAAAGCATGTTTCCTGGAGCCGCAAAGTAAGCGTTGCGAGAAATTACTGGTTCAATTATGTCACTATACATCTTAGACAAGTACCGAGAAGAGGTGGTGAATTGCCGCAAGTGTCTAGCACCGTCCTTTATGGAATGGCGAATCTTAATTCTGAGCCATAAGTGTGCATAAACTCTTAGAAAAAATACAACCAAAGTTAACATTTAATTCTATGGGTCTGATGTTGATATATAAAACCTCAATATTCGATTTGCAGTTGTTGGTGATCGGGCCAAATTCAACGTTCACTGTCGGCGCTTCGCTAGATCTGAAGAACAAACGTGAGAAATAATGGCTATACAAATGTTTATTATTTCTGATCACAACTTAGGTTGGTAGGATCAATGCCTGGTAAGTAGTATTCAATACTATTAAAAGAAATCTGAATGCTCTCACTTCCTTTCAGGCTTTGTCCAATGTCTCCGGTGTAAGACGAGGGACCAGAAGATTTACCGTCTATGCTCTCAAATAGGTGTCAACTCGTTCAAGAAAAATAAGCAGATAATCCATTGGATTGGTCTTTGGAGTTTCAATTCAAACCTGCGAATTATACTATTAAACACTCCGGTGTTCGCCATTGTGCTGTCAAATGTCAACAAAATGAGGTTTCTAAAATCATCTAGTAACGCATTGGTTACGCATTCATAAATGCTGATGGGTATATCAGAACTAGATCCAATTTCAGATGTAATATGCCCCATGCAAGCGGAACCAGGCTGCTATACAATACAGTAATGATCTTCTGCAATTGTTCTTTGTAACTGCTTGTTCTCGAGTATTGTTAAGTTGTTAAAGGATTGAAACTTCGTCCATCAAAGTAAAGGCCTGATTGAGCGGAACGATTTTCATTTGAATTTGTGACCAATTTGTTTTAATTCTAGATATTTCTCTCGATATTTCATTTCGGTCTGTAACAAGCCTCTTGTCTGATTCCAATATTAAACCCAAATCTTGCATAACACTCGATGCAATGGCAGATTTGGTTCTGTTGGAGACATCATATCTGTGACTGGCAATAGTTCTTATATAAATTTTTAAACGTATTTGTTTGCTGCTGAAAAGATTTGCTTGCAAATGTAGTGTAAGACGTAACTTTGGTGTCCTTCTGGTCTTCCTCCGTCTCCACCTCCAACATATCTTCTATTTCAGTTTCAACTTCCTTCTCAACTGAATAGTATTTTGAAGCAGAAGCAGCAGATGCCTGTTTTGCAGAACGAATAGTTTTATTTTCCTTTCACATTTGACGCTTCATGAGGCGTTTAGTTTCTGAAATATAAACACCTCCAATGAACATTTTTCTTTCCGTTCTTTAGTCAATGAGGAACACTTGCTCGTTTGGTAGAACTTTGCTTCCTTTCGGACATATACATTTCGAAAAGCAGATATGTCAAAAAAATTTTTTGCTTCAATTTTAAAATTCCCAATATTTTTCTGAGTAGTCTAGATATTTTCCACAGTTTTCCAATTTTTCATGATTTATCAATATTCTCCATGATATGAGTATGCCATATCACAAAAACGTTTATGTGAAACTGAAGGAGTAGATGCATCGCGGTATAAATTTTTGATCTTCAAAGCAACAGTTTCTGAAATAACCGAAAAGCATGTTTTCTTTATTTCCATCAGTTTTGCAACCCATACTCACCTCTCGTGAGGGCAACACCTCATAATTTCCTCGTGCTTTTGCTGCGTCCTTTGGAGCTCCAAAAATTTAGCATGAAAAGGTTTGACGACGTGAAAACTTTGACTGTTGTGATTCTGCCTTTTCTTATGCACGTCTGTAGTTGGAGAGTAAAGAATCCACGCTAACTGAAAGGATATTGCTACTGATTCATCAATTATAGGTATTAAAACAAGTTACAACTCGTAGAAACCGGTTCTTGGCGCAGAGAAACTATAAGGTGGCTTTTGGCGAAGAGGAGAAGACAGAAGATATTAAACTTTTGTAATTTGTATATTTGAAATGTTAAAAAATAATTTTGTTCGCAATATAATGAGGAAAATGAAACTCTAATTTTTATAAAAATTAGCCTTAAATTTCAAAAATACAGTACAGTTAAGGCGGCAGAAGATATTAACCGATAATTCTAAAATTTTATGAAGGTGTTGTTAAGAAATAGTAACTTTTAAGCACTACCGCAAACAGATCAACGAAATTTTCTGATTATTTATTAATTTTTTAAATTTTTAGCCATTTTTAGTCCAAATTTTAAAACATTCGACCCATTGATAAGACAGAAGATATCAATTCAGAGGTATAAGATTTTGCATCCATTTTAATGATGGGAGTTTACATCTTTTTTTCCTCACTACCGAGAAAAGATCTAAGATAGTTTGATTTTTTCGTGCCGCCCTACTATAGAAGCTTATGAGCCCTTGATATATCCTCAATGGTAATGATCAGTTACTTAGCCCGAATGGTTGTTTGACAATAAATGACATGCGTCCATTTCTTCTGTAGCTATTAGAAAGCAAACTAGTGCTATCTAGGTAGCGCCGGTCCACGCCCCTCCATTTGACTCTAAAATCTGAAAGACAACGAAACTATCTTTATTTGAACCTGACGAGAGCA
Organism: Araneus ventricosus; assembly: GCA_013235015.1. Lineage (NCBI taxonomy): Eukaryota > Metazoa > Arthropoda > Arachnida > Araneae > Araneidae > Araneus > Araneus ventricosus. The sequence goes on along the minus strand of BGPR01040819.1, from coordinate 8,784 downwards.
AAAAACCCAAAAGTTCAAATTCGGGTAAATTGGTTCAAACGATGAGTACAGCATGAGTAAACTACAATTTTTAAACTAAAAATAACCAAAAGATAAAGTTTCATATATAATTGTTTTAAAAATAATTAATAAATAGGCATAAATTAATTTTAATGAAGAAATTATTATAATTAAAAAATATTAAGAATAACAATTTCAATGAATAAGTATCTTTAATAAATAATCAAAATAATAAATAATAATAAGCTTTGTCTACTGCAATTGTAAAATAAAACTTGAAAATATACGTTACATTTTACATTTAACACGCTGAAATTGTTTTTTAAATATGAGAATTTTCCTTTTTTTATACAGCAAAGTTCACAAGTTAATTAAACAACAAAAACAATTCAGAAATAAAAAGGATTTGTGATTGTTTTTAGTTTTGGTCTCGAATAGAAACCAAAATAAATTGGAATTAGTGTTAGACAAAAATTTCGTCTAATACTTTTACTAAAATTCTTTCAAGATAAGATTGAATAAATTCTTTCTTTGTCCAAGCTTTGCTCATATTAGACCAAAAAAAGTTGCCTGAATTGGACTGTTTAAATTAATGGGACTATATCCAAGAAAACACTTATAATATCTAATAATCCTCAAAAATTGGAATTGGTTTAAATGGAACACTAAAGCAAAAAATGGAAAAGTCACTAAAATTACACTAAAGACATCAAATCTTGATTCAAAGTGAACAAACTCTAAGGCTACGTAGCTTTGTATCATATGTGAGGAAGCAGGTGAAGAAGAAATGACACAGTGCATGAAATGTCATACTTGGGTTAAAATATTGCGTACTGGTATAAGTTTGAGATTTATAAAACGTTTATGATTTAATTAGACTTAGAGAAATTGTTAGTTTAGTTTCGGATACCAATAGTCCAAATTGCCAAAAATTCTTCTTTAATAGTACCAATGACATAAATTTTATTCTATTTATTTCTACTTTAAAGTGCATTTTTTAAAAGTTAATTACTTTGTTTTGAAGATAAATACAGTACAAAAATTCCTCTAGTTTTTTTAACTAAAATTTCTTCTCTATCTCTTTGCATTAAAAATTATTAAGTGGTCCAAATTCGACAAAAGTGCCCTTATGTTTTTATTAAGACATCCAACCCAATTGCAGGATGCGCCAGAGGTCTCGGTAATGCTTTAGCTATGCATCTGGACTCGAAAGGGTTCCACGTCTTCGCTAGCTGCCGGGACCCGAAGTCTCCTGGAGCCGAGGGCTTGAGGAAAAATTGCTCAAGTCGACTTCACGTTTGCCAGTTGGACGTGACAAACGACGAAAACGTTCAAAAGGCAGTTCAGTTTGTGAAAGACAACTTGGGTACTTGTGGTAAGAGGACTATTATTTCATTGCGAATAAAAAATAAAATCTTATAATTATTAAATGAATATTTTCGTGGTTACGTAATGAATATTGTTCATTTCTATATATTGGTCTCCAAAAGCAATAGAAAGTATAAAAGTTTTAAAAACTTTAAATTATATTAAGATATGTTTGATTGTAGAAGGTGGTAGAAAAAGTAAAGTAAAAAGTCCTCTGAGAGAGGAACTCTTTATACTCGTAATAAAACAAATATACTCCTTAGTAATTAAGTTGTAATATTACTTCTCCACATAGTTTCCATGGGTGTCGAAGCATTTGTTCCATTGATACATCAATGCATCGAAGGCGGCATAGAAGAATTCAAAATCAAGGTCGGGGAACCACGTCTGAATGACTAGTTAAATTTGCGCACAGATTCGGAAATGCCATTCTTCATGGTGCTTCTTGAAATGTCCGAACTGATGAAAGCACTTGGTACGATGGCCGGGCTGCAGGAGCGCTTTTAATGGGAGTTCCAATAATTCTTTAAGAGGTTACGCTTAACGGTTTCTCCTTGGAATTTGATGCGGTGGTAGTAAACTAGCATAGTTATCATCACTATCTACTGCATCCATTTATTCAAGGTAAGTTGTAAGATACGAACACCGCAAACAGGACTGCATGTACTAACTGGCTCGTGCAGGAGTGAGGATATATTATAAACGCTAAAGAAGTTAACTCATAGTAACGATAACAACTTTAATAATGTAACAAGATAAAAGTAAAGGTAAAGTAAATGATATTTAAATTAAGATATTGACAACAGAAACATAATTGATCACAATGCTAGAAGAGAAGAGCGACGACAGATAATGTCTGAGCCTTTATAGGACTCAATTCTTCGGCGCATGAGCAGGAAGTTTGACTGCATATGTAGGAATACGCTGTTACCACAGGGTCCCCCTCCTCCAGTCCGGAGGATGGAGTTAGGAGGCTTGATAAGGTTCTACCAGTCCGACCCTTCTACCGGATCTGGTAACTGGTTGTGTCGAAACCTTCTTGCACTTTGATTCCTCCGTCTTGTTAAAAAGATTTTCACTCGAGACATCGGGTAGTACATAAGCGGGCTTCAAACGGTCAATTGAAACAGTAGACTGGCGTTTATTAATGTTTATTTTAAAGAACTTGTCATTGCGACTTATAACTTTGAATGGTCCTTGATACGGTTTCTCCAATGGTTTTCTAACTGTATCACAACGCACGAAAACAAGTGATGAGGTACGAAGATCAGGGTGCACAAAAAAGGTACTCGATGAATGATGAGAGGTAGGCACAGGACGAAGACTTCTTGTGTAGAGTCGTAGCCTCTGCAGGAAGGTGTCCTCGGACAACATTTGTCTGGAAGAGGTGGCATTTCTAAAACACTCCCCCGGAAGACGTAAACACTGTCCATACACGATTTCTGCAGATGAAGCTCCAATATCTTCCTTGAGACAGGCGCGCATCCCCAGCAGAACTGTAGGCAAAACCTCTAACCAACTCGAGTTCGCGTAACATTTAAGCGCTGCTTTCAGTTGTCTGTGCATCCTTTTCACGATACCATTTGCAGCAGGATGAAAAGAAGTCGTCCTAGTTTTGGTAGCTCCTAAAAACTTAGATAGGGCCTGGAAAAGATTCGATTCGAAATTGGTTCCTCTGTCAGAAGTAAGAATTTCAGGAACTCCAAATCCAACCAGTATACAGAGTCTGGGCGACTATTTCAGCCGTGGTTGCACATCGTGAACGCTTCAGGCCACCTGGAAAATCTATCAATACAGGTTAGAACAAAATTGTACCCTTTAGATGCAGGCAAATGTTCTACAACGTCGATGTGTACATGATTAAACCTAGCATTTAGTAATTTAAACAACCCTAATGGCGATTTAGTGTGCCGATGGATTTTAGATTTTTGACATGCGATGCAGAATTTACACCATTCTTGAACATCTTTATTAACAGATTTCCAAAAAAAGCGTTGCTTGATTAAATTAGTCGTAGCCTTAACACCAGGGTGTGACAAATCATGTAACATTTCAAAAAAGTTACGTCGAAATGTCTCTGGAACGTACGGCCTGACCTTACCCGTCGAAATATCACAGTACAAAAGATGGTGTGATGACGGTAATTGCAATTGCTTAAGGTCTAGACCAGAACCAGATTCAAGAAGAGATCGCAACTCGACATCCGAATCCTGAGCGACAGCCATTTCGTCAAAATCAATAGATTCGGGAACCGAAATTGCTGCGATCCTTGAAAATGTATCTGCGACCAAGCCAGATATATATCGAAGATCTGTGGTAAACTGGCCTATGAAATATAGGTGGCGAATTTGTCTTGGAGAATTCTTTTCATGATTTTGTTTGAAAGCGTACGTGAGTGGTTTATGGTCAGTAAATACCAAAAAATCACGACCTTCAACAAAATAGCGAAAGAACCTAATGGCAGAATATATGGCTAAAAGCTCTCTGTCATATGTACTGTATTTGCGCTCTGCAGCATTTAGTTTTCTGGAAAAAACCCAAGAGGTTCAGTACCACCCTCAACATGTTGTTGTAAAACTGCACCAATCGCAGTCTCCGAAGCGTTTGTAACAAGCGATAACGGGGTGTTATGTTTATGATATGCTAGCATTGCAGCATCTTTTAACAACTCTTTACACTCCCTGAACGCTTCCTTAATCTCATCGGTCCAAATAATTGGAGTTTTATCCTTTTTCATTCTACCTTTTACCAGATCATGTAAACAAGCCTGTGTACCCGCTGCATTTTTTAAAAATCTGTAGTAAAAGTTTATCATTGCAAGGAACCTACTCAACTCCGCAACTGACTTTGGTAAAGGGTACTCAGTCAAAGCCTTAACTCTGTCCGGTAATGGAGAAACACCACCAGGTGACACTTGAAAACCTAAAAATTGTATTGTCTCCTGACCAAATATACATTTTTCAAGGTTAATTTTAAGATGATAATCTTTCAACCTGTTAAAAACTTTTTCGAGATTTATTTTGTGTTTCGCCAAATCCTCCGAGGCTACCAAAATATCATCAACATAAGCAAAACAATCTAGTCCTCTTAAAACTTGATCTATAAACCTCTGAAATGTTTGGGCCGCATTTCTCAAATCAAAAGTCATTTTTGAGTATTCAAATAAACCAATCGGTGTTATAACAGCTGTTTTGTGTATATCAGAAGTTTTTACCGGGATTTGATGGTACGCTTTAACCAAGTCGATCTTACTGAAAACAGTTTTACCTGCTAAATTATTCGAAAAATCCAGTACATGTGGGAGTGGATAGCGGTCGGGAATCGTGATTGCATTTAATTTGCGAAAATCCCCGCGGATTCTCCAGTCTCCGTTTGGTTTTTAACGAAGTATATAGGACTGGCAAAAGCACTCTGAGATGGTCTTAAAATACCTTGTTCCAATAGTGTCCGAAATTCCTGTTTCAAAAACTTAAGTTTCTCAGGATTCAGTCGTCTAGCTTTGGAGGAAACGGGAGGGCCTTTTGTTTCTATACAGTGTTCGACATTATGTGGGATTTCAACATCTGCAGACATTGGGGAAAAAAGTTCGCGAAACTTACTTAAAATTGTATGAAATGGCAATTTATTAGAAATGAGAGTTAACCCTAAGGTATTACCGGGTGCTTTAACCCCTTTTGCACTCAAAAAGGTCCGACTATCAATTAAACGAAGATTTTTAATGTCTATCAAAAGTTCGAACCTCTCCAAGAAATCGCTTCCAATAATAGGATGCGAAACATCAGCAATTATAAAACACCATGAGAATTTCCTTCTTAAGCCGAGGTCGAGGTTGATTTGTTTAGTTCCGTAACATTTGATAGCTGAACCATTTGCTGCGTACAAAGTAGTATCCTGAACAACCCTGTGTTTTGTCAATCGTCGCGGCAAGCAACTCACAGCTGCACTACTATCGATCAGAAACCGGAAGCCCGTACTTCTGTGATACAAAAATAAGCTGCTATGAGCATGGCCCCCATCCGTTGCCGCCGAGACAGACGAGCCCTTCAGTTTTCCTGAAAATCACAGGGACTAACGCACTTTGCATCTTTTTGGGCAAATCTGAGATGATACCAACAAATTCGCTTAAGTTGAGATTTACGTGAATTTGACGTGCTTCTAACACGGGACTTGGAATTTTGTCTTCCCCTGCTTGATTGTCTAAATCTGGGACGAGATATCCGCTTAATTTCTGCACGCAATTCTGCGATTTCGTCTCTAAACGATTGAAGTACCGATTTATTTGAATCCACTGCATTAACTACCGTATCAAAATGTGAAACTTCGTTAACTTTATCGGCAATTAAAGATAACCCATCCAAATTATCGTTTGAAACTGACAAAATCTGCTGAATTGAGGTTGGCAGTCTCTGCATCCAAATGGTCTTTTAAGACATCTTCACTAACCGTTTCCGCAGCTAGATTTCTCATTTCCTGTAACAACCGAGATGGTTTCTTATCCCCTAATTACAGGTCTTGTAAAAGTACACGCAATTTAGTACTTTGTGATCGTGAAAAATAATTCAAAATCCGAGTTTTAAGAACACCATATTCGTTATCTGCTGGTGGGTTACGAACAATATCAGAAACGTAAGAAAGAACTTTGGAATCTAAAGCTGCTACTACGGTATGAAATTTAGTTTCATCAGTGGAAATACCTGAAAGCTTAAACTCAGATTCTAGTTGCAAAAACCACAAGTCAGGGTCAGTTTCCCAAAATGGAGGTGCACGAAATGCAACACGCGCTAATTCGGGTTATGTACTCTCAAGTCCGTCAGGCATATTGAAATAAGTAAAAAGATTTGCAAAATTTTTAAAAAGGAAATGACCAACGCACAGGCCAGCGGATGACAAGCGAGCGATCAAATCACGGATCCAGATTGATAACTGGTCTAAGAAGCAGTAAAAAACGTGGTTTACTCACCCATTTCAAAAATAACTCTATAAAAATTTTCAAAGTCCACAGTCAGCCAGAACTACAGTTTCATAAAAAAAGGTAATAGAATCCTCGGTATCCTGAAGCCAGCGTCCGGGTCACCAGTTTAGGAGGTTACGTTTAACGGCTTCTCCTTGGAATTTGATGCGGTGGTAGTAAACTAGCATAGTTATCATCACTATCTGCTGCATCCATTTATTCAAGGTAACTTGTAAGATACGAACACCGCAAACAGGACTGCATGTACTAACTGGCTCGTGCAGGAGTGAGGATATATTATAAACGCTAAAGAAGCTAACTCATAGTAACGATAACAACTTTAATAATGTAACAAGATAAAAGTAAAGGTAAAGTAAATGATATTTAAATTAAGATATTGACAACAGAAACATAAGAAGAGAAGAGCGACGACAGATAATGTCCGAGCCTTTATAGGACACAATTCTTCTGCGCATGAGCAGGAAGGTTGACTGCGTATGCAGGAATACGCTGTTGCCACAATTCCCATTAAAAACGCTATATCAAATCAATAGTAATTGAGGTCTATGTATTAATAGAATCCTTTCTTTTAAAACTTGAATAAAGATTAGCATTCGCGCTGGAGCTTGTTTGGGATGACATTTAGTGAGTTCACTTTTTAGAACCTGGCATCTGGTTTTGTAGTTGAGTAGGTGTAAATGAATAAGCTGTAGTTTGTTGATTTTAATCCTGGAGTGGGTTTCTGTTATCAAATGTAGTAGTATATGGGCGACACTCTTGAGCGCAATTTGAAAGGCGACACACACATGAGCGCAATTTTAAAGCTGAAACATTTGAGGGCAATTTTAAAGCCGAGGGATTCTGGCGCAATTTTCCGTCCCGCTACCATAGTCGCAGCGCTTGTTGAAAAGCGAATGATTGGTGATGATAAGATAACCCCTAACTGCATCAATAGTTAGTTCCGAGTTAGAAGTGTTTGCAAAGAGAGGAGCGCAGCGCGAGCTTGCTCGTGTCGGACAACGAACGTGTTACATATGATATGGATACTTTCATCTCCGCTCGCTTCGAAAGAGAAGGAAAGAAAAAAGCAAGCCGGGGAGAAGGAAAATCGTTTGCAACACAAAGTTGGAAAAGACGATAGGAAGAGAAAGTCGAGTTCCGCTTTGCGAGCGACCGTGTGTTGGAGCGAAGAGTGTTTCGTTCATTGCCCTTCGCAAATTGGCTCTGGCTGTTGTTTGTTAAGAGACAGATGATTTGGAAGGAGCGCCTAAGCGCTGCGCTTCAAAGTTTTTTGGGGTGGGGAAGGAAATCGCAATTGTTGGTTCTTACACTTGCACATTTAGTTTCTTCGATTGAAGTCGTAATTATTAAACTTGTACATTTAGTGTTAGATGCACAGAAATAAAAATTTTTAAGATGAACATTTAACCCCAGTCTCAAACAAGCTAGAACACAAAACATTTCATCGCTATTTTCAAAAATGCTACAACAAATGATACAAACATAGGCGGCTGGTGCACCAAAAAAGTGGGGGGTCAAAAGAGATGCGAGTGTGTGGGTGGGGCGCACCCAAAGCTTATTATTATTATTTTTTTTGTAAAATGGACTATATTATTGGATTTTAACGTCATTATTGATTAAATGACCTTCTCTAAAAAAATTCGGGACACGACCTCAAAAATCGGAACTGATGGCCACCGTAGAGTCTCTCCTTCCAATTCAAAGTTCCATTTCAATTCTCATGAAATAATAACATAAGAAAAATATAAAACGCTTGCCTATTAAGTCAATTCTTCTTTCTTTAAACTCGTGAATCGATCAATGATGTCGTCACAAAACGGCGTACTCCCAAACACAGAGAAAGCAGGTCAGTTATAAATTTATTTATTTGATATTATGTTATACAATATACATCCGTATTATAAATTAGAAGAAAGACAGCCTGCGATTTTTGTTTTTCGCAAATTGTTCTATTACCTTAATAAAGTCAGTATCTACAGTATTTTCGATCTTCAAAACAGCAAGTGCAAAACGCATCTCTTGACACATACTATTTCTAAGTTATGATTTTAAAGATCTTAAGCATGAAAAACTTCTCGCACATGATGCAGTTGAGACAGGTATCACAAGGAGAATTTGGATTAGTTTTGTCAAGTATGGAAATATGTATATCACAGAGTTCCTTTTCGACAAGAAAATTGCATCTTTTCCTCAGTTCTGTTATCTCCGTGGATATTTCTGGCAAAGGTCGATGTATTTTTTGTACATTTTCTGAAAAAGTATCTCCCCTTTATTTTTTTGTCCATTCAAGATCATATGTTTTCAAGAGACTTTTTTGCGATATTCTGTTACACTATGATGCTTTACGATGGATTGGAACATATTATCTTTTAGAGATCAATATCAGCTATTTTCTTTGAACCTTTGTCATCTGTGCCTTTAAGCAGCATCTATAACAGAAGAAA
>BGPR01040818.1:0-13826 GCA_013235015.1 Araneus ventricosus | reverse complement strand
TTTTGTTATAGCATTAATAAACTGTTAAATGCATAATTAAACTATAATTCTCAACAAAGATTCCAACATGCAAAGAAAACGTCATTATCAGATTCTTCAGATTCTAAAATTCGACAATTATCGTTAATTGTACTTCAACACTTCATAAGTAGGCAACCCTGTAGCTCAACGTGAAACTAATGCTGTGATAGTGAGAAAATGTCGACCATTATAGACTCCATCAACAATCAATAGCAAATCTATGTACTGAGAAATCTTTATTGAACACTCATGTCCCTCCCCCCTCGCATTGTGTACCTACTCAAGTGAAGTATCAATCAACGTAATCGAGTACTTCCATTAAGCCCGTACGACACGGCCGCATGCTGTTTGCTCAATGGTTCAGATCGACGTCACGCATCACGCCGTTTATCATATCCATTAATACAGCATTGGTAGAAACCCAACACACAGTGCAGAATCAGTCGGTGTCCCCACCCTAACAAGTCCACTGCCTGTGACAAGAGGGTAGAAATTCTCAGCGATATTTAGGGCGTGCTCGGCCCTTGATTGTGGAACCCACTTTCCTTCCCGCACCAGTGGTTCTTACAGTGCCAGAAGTGACACAAATCTCACTTAGTGACAACAAAGTCGCGTTATTTCCGAAAGGGAAGTGCAAGGTTCTTATTGGATGAAATGAAATGTTTGTGAAGTCAGATTGTTAGTTATATCCGTGGTATTTTCCATATAAAATGTGGTGTTAGGAAAGTTTTTATACTATTTATGAATTATCTAAACAAATTTTTATGAATTTACCATGAAATTATTATTCAGAACATTTTTGAAAAGTCGTCTACTGCCACACAGTTCCTACCAATTTCAAAGAAAATAAATTAACCCTAATCCATGAGCGCATGCATGGTCACTGCATGATTTGTTTTATTTTCTTCCTCAAAGCTCGTATCCATTCATTCTTCCTTTCCTTAGAGCCATTCATCAAATTCTATACAGGGCCTCTTTAATAAATTTGAGCGCCCTGGGTTAGAGTAATTTGGCGCCCCATCGTGACCGTGACTAGGAATTTGAGAGCCCAACTCCCAAAGAACCCACCTAAAAAAATAATTGAAAAAATTCGACGGGAGGCTGTCTCTGCAAAACGGCCGCTGGGATTGAGGGGCGTAGACTTACTTACTTTACTCAAATGTGACTTTCTGTGACTAAAGTTGTTCTATGTGACTTTGACCTGTGACCTATGCTCTATGACCTTTCTCTTTTATATGAAACTAAAACCAACTCAACTCAATTAAATCGATGGAACGGATAGCTCAATTAAATCAACATTTGTTAATAATAATTAATTAAGGAAAGTTAATTAATCGATTACTCAACTGTGACTTTCTGTGACTAAAGTAGCTCTCTGTGACTTTGACTTATGCTCTGTGACCTTTCTCTGTTAAATAATTAACTTGAATTAATTAATCAATCTGTTAAAATCCATTTAATATACCGCTCACAACCGATGCGTGCGCGCGCATCGGTCGCTGTGACGTCATCAAAATTCTTCGTAACTTAGCTGGGTTGAAAAACCGCATTACGCAACACATTCACAATATCACGTGGTGATACAGCACGTTCCACAACATCCGATCTGTTGTGGCACATGCTGTTTTGCGCTTTCAGCTCATAGGAGGAAACGGTGGACAGCATAGTGAATATTTTTAAGCAAATCGAAGCCGACTTCCTTTTCTTGATGGTTTCATCAGTTTTTGCTTTTTCTACGGTTTTATGACCTAGGGACAATTAAAAACCGATTTCATTTTTGTTTTTTCTACGGTTTTTGGCCTAGGGACAATTAAAAACCGATTTTTTTCCTATCCGCTGTGGCACCACCTTGTCGTGGTGGATGAGCTTTGAACAAAGAGTGCCACAACAACATGTCACGTCTTTTAATTAGCATCTTAAAATTAGCATATATTTTAAAGCAATCGTTTTTCAGCATCTGATCACGAGTACAGCGCCATCTGTCGGTCAACTTTTAAGCTATTTTTTTTTTCTTTCGCAAAACAAATTCTCATTGCTTCACGTATACTCTAATGAAATATCAGGTCTTTCTAACCAGTGTTTCTTTTTTTTACAGCCTTTTGAAAGTGCAACTTTAATTATAAATTACATAATTGTCTAAAAAAAGTATGAAATTTTATTAAATGTATGGAAACGGAGAGAGAATTATATTTTAATTAAGTTGGTAATAAAAAGAAACAAAACTATATCTATTTGAATTACATGAATGAACAGGCATAAAATATGTTTAAGTTATCATCATTCCTCGATTTGTGTTTCGCATACATTACACAACATAAAAACACATAAATTTATCTCATTTTATACATAATTATAACTAAAAATAATAATCTTTATTTCCATAGTCACCAAAACGACTTTATTGTAAAGAAAATGAAAATATTCCAAATTATTACTTTTCTTTCTAACTGAAAATCGTTTCTGACATTTCAATTGAGCTGCCATGGCAACAAAATCAATTGTTTTACACTTTTAAGCAACATATAAAGCATATTATATATTAAAGGGCAACTGTTTTATATCTGAATCACTGCCGGTGTCATACGATTAATATTTGCTAAATTACATAATACTGAAAAGTATATTTTTAACTATCGCTCTAAAAATATTTGCTTTACAGTTGCTCTAAAGCAACAAGTTCGCTATTTGACTCTATTTCTTTAAGAATAATATTTTGTATTAATTCGGAAATATACATATTAAAATTATTTTAGTCGAGAAAGACTGCTTTTTCCCTGATATTACATAAATTTCTTATCTTTTTAGTTTCTAATTATCTGCGCATCGGAGATTTATTAAAATGCTCTTCAAATTATATGCATTTTCTTCTCTATATTTTCCACAAATATTCGAGGAAATGGAACATATCTTTAGAAACGAATTTCGTCTCAATGATGCAATATAAAAGAAATAAAAATGTTTGCCTTCTTACCATTTGTCGAAATATATTTACATGCATCTAAAATTCTTAAAAGTAGTTACTCACATAAGTTTCGAAAAGTACTACTGAAAATTCTACATTCGCTGACTGAATTTACACGTAAATAAACTTTTTATTTTATTTTAGATACAATTAAGCATATTTCATTTACTTCTAACCATAACTCGAAATGTTTATTAATCATATAAGATCTAGGAAAGGAAGACAGTGCATAAAATAAAAGAAAAATTAAATGGCTTTTAAAATATTTTAAAGCTTCCTTTTGACGAAATATATTAAGAAACCCAAGCATTTTCCGTTTAAATTGATGCAAATATTTCGTCTTAATAAATTGTTTTCATCGAAGTGTGAATTGCAGTTTTCAATTAAATGCAGAATTTGAATGCAATTCTAAACGAATAAAATTTTGGTATGAAGAAGACTAGAGACAGTGTAAAACAATTTCACACATAAGGAAATCCATGATACTAGACAAAAGATAGCTTCAATGTTAGAAGAATATATTCTTCTGTTTCAAAAACAATTCAACATTCTGTTACCGCAGAATATTTTATCTACCAAGCGGACGAAATTTATGCTCAATTACTAAAGAATTCACTGCGGTTCTTAAGCTTAATAGATGAATTCTTTAGAATTAATGATTCTTAAAGTAAATCTCTCTTTTTCCTGTAAAGGAACATAAGTAATCCTTCTTTTCGCTGAAAAAGATTGTTTCGGATCGAAATAATAGTTTCATTAATTTTACTCTTTAGAACAAGCGACTATCAATTCATATCAGTGATTTTCAATCCATTAACATCAAGAAGACATTTCCTGTTGAGTATAATAGATGCTTTGTTCCGAATGTTTTTGTAAGAACAATCAAGACAATTAAGACACCATTTTTCTTCGAATCAGTTACGAACGATGTGCAATAAAGGTTTAGTTGTGTTCTTAATGATCTACCGTAAAAGATGTTAAATAGCAAATTAAATAGAGAAATACTCTTTAAAAAGAATTGTTTCGGGATTCTTATAAAAATAGCTGTTTTTTAATGACACATGTAAATTGCAAATGTGAAATTCCAAGTTCATAATGGATGATATGTTATATTAATATTGATAATTTCCGAATAATATAATTTGTTTTAACTTTTTTAAAAAGGATTTACCGTGCAATTAATCGAAAGCACCAAGCAGTAGAATTTTGAAATATGAAATTATTGTTTTAAGGATAATAAATAATATGTTTTTGAAAATAGGGAAATTAAAATTTATTTCGGGTAGATAAAACCTACCACTTACTATAATATTCATCCGTTTCTTAATTAAAAATTTTCTAATAAACTAATTATCAAAGTGTAATCAAAACGTACTTTAAATGCATTCTTCTTTATATTTTCGATGAATTTTTCAGGAAATATAGCCCATCTCTAGATGCGAATCTCGTCTGAAACAAACTTCTTGTCTTTTTACTATTTCTTATGCTGATGTTCCTAATCATATTATTTTGATACATTTCATTTTAACATGTTATTGTATCCTTTTGATTTTTTGTGGCAATACTTTAAGTGAATGAAGCTTCACCGCTAGTCGACGCTTCTGTACTTGTTTACATTTTTAGTTTCTAATTTATCATCCCACCAGCTCTACTCTCTAAAATCGGGCAGTACCTTATTTGTGTGCACACCTATAGTTCGTTTTAAAATCCCGAGACTATCACTTTTGGACGATTTTACACCGGAAAGGGGTGACAGGCAATGAGTAAGATGAGGGCATTTCCGGAGTTCTTTGTTAGATCACGCTTAGTAAAATGTAAACATCTTCCCCTCCATTCTTCACTTCCCCCTATTTTGGTGAAAATAACTCAGACTGGCACATGCTCATAAGTTCGGAGTGTTTCGGAATCCGAGAACATACTATACAGCCTAATAGGCGTTACTTCTTAGGGTTAAATGCTACATACCGTATATATTATTTCTGTTCTCAATTAATGCAAAACCTACAACGATGAATAAGTTATCAGTGGATAGGGACTTTTACCGACATCTGACATAGCATGCTCAGTTTACGTTGTGACGGACTCCCCCCCCCCCCGGATCGACCTTGTGGCGGGAACAGATGTCTTGCATTCAACGACACCAGTCACTTTCAGGTTACCCCTTAGCTGGCGAACCAATGCCATTCATTTCAAGGCTATTGTGTTCGGAGCTGTGCTTTATAGGTGTCTTCTTTCCTGCCTCTTGCACGGAATGTTGCAACATTCCTGAACAGATGTTATTTGTCCAGACAATTGTGTTCCCGTGGGAATGCAATGGGCGTAATTCTTGATGCTGGTATATAAGATTGGAACTGAACAACTAAAAGAGAGAGATCACTCTGAGAGCCAGACTGTGCTGGCTGATTGACTCAGAGGTCAGAACAGGATATTTCCAACGAAACTCGCTATCTTTATATCGTGTAAATGAATAAGACGCCCCATCAGGCTTGTACTTTGTATTAGTATTTATTTAACCTAGAAAGATTTGCTCTTATTCTTGTAAATTTAATCCAGATGTATATATCTTAATAAATTTATTTAGTTAATTAACTTAGCTGTGAATGTCTGTCCAAAACTTAGCTGCAAGACGTTACAAAGTTACGGGAAACTGTTTGTTTAATGTTAAGTTGCAAGAAAAATTTAAAAAATCATAGACATTGTGACGTCATAGATGCGCTAAGAGAAGATTGAAAGTGAGAAAGTTTCACATGGAATTACTGGTGCCATATATATTATTGCTATTATCAACAACCTTTTTCTCAATTAAATGCAAAGCTTACAACTATGAATACATTATCAGTGGATAGGACTTTTTATTAACTTCTGATACAACACACTCAGTTAAATTTTAAACCAAAAATGTTTTAACTTAAGTTATGAAATAATTATTACACCATAGACATTGTGACATCATGAATGTTCAGTTCCGTGTAAGTTCAAAGTAAAGTCATAGTTTTTTTTTCTAGTTTTCATAGTAAACCTATATAAATCATGCAACTTAACCTCACATTAGTCAACTTCACCTAACTACCTAATTACAACAACCCAACAAAAAAAAAGTCATTTTTACTGGGGGTAGGGGGGGATGTGAAACCTTCGCACGGATTTACTGGTCTGTATATAATACTGTATTATTGCTGTATGTAATATAATTTTACAGTATCTAGTCTGTATATAATATTGTATACTTAGTAAAAAGAAGCCTGTTCATAAGATTAATTGGGCCACGGTGGCCTAGTGGTAAGGTCTCGGCCGTGGGGCCGGATGGTTCCTGCCTCGGGGCCTGATTTCACTGATGATCCGTCGTTTATATGGACCTGTTGCCCGCTAAATCATACGTAGGGGGCTAAACTTCCTCTCGCTGGTGTGGTGTGGAACTATGGAGAGAGGGGTGTCCACCTAGTCATTTGATTGCGGTTCAAAAGTAAGAGGTCCATAACAAAATCTCCCAAGTGTTGATTCGGAACGGGACGTTAATATAATTAAAACTAAACTCATTGGATTTATTTGCATATGAGCAGTTAAAAACTTTCCTCACAAAATGCTTTTCCGAAGATACCAAAGATAGCGACTCGTAGTTTATCTTTTCCGAGATCTAATTGTAGAATCACAGAAACTAATCGTGATTTAAAAGAACAAAATATATTTATTTCAGTATTATGTGAAAATTTTACTTCAGCTCCTGGCTTTGAAAGTAATTTCCATTTCTTGCAAAGTAAATGAATTGAACAAAACAATTATAAGAACTGACTTAATTAAAACACTTTCATGCACACAAAACAGCAGTGCGCAGATAAATAACAAGATGCTGTCAACTTGAAAAATGTAAAATCAAAACACAATAAAGCCGAAATACAAATCATTTCAAGCATTTACAACACTAGCAGAGTCACAAATTCGTCGCAGTACAAAAGCAATTGAATATATATAAATGCAAAATGATCGAAACTTTATACTCATTAAAAGCTTCAGTGAAAACTCCATCCTCTTAAAATTTGCTGAAAACTAAAATATCTTAGTTTAGATACATCTGTATTGGATTCCCTGTCGAAGTTGCTGAGTTCTTGAGATGCCGAGTATCGTCATAACTAAAGTGACCATACGTCCCGTTTTTTCGTAGCCTGTCCCCTTGTCGCCAAACACAGTTTTGGTATGCCCAAATGTCCCGTTTTCATATAAAGAGCAACCCACGAAAGCAATTTCAAACACGAATGAACCAAAAATAAAAAATAAAAAAATCGACGGTAATGCCTACTGTTCAGCAACGGATTCCGAGACTACCACTTTTGGACGATTTTACACCGGAAAGGGGTGTCAGGCAATGAGTCATATGAACGCATTTCCAGAGTTCTTTTTTAGATCACGCTCAGTAAAATGTAAACATCACCCTTCCATTTTTCGCTTTCCCGCTATTTTGATGAGAATAACTCCGCTCGGCCCATGCGCAAAAGCGCGTAGGGTTTCCGATTCCATTGCTGTACTATACTCCGGTGATGACTATACGTGTCACAAGCATGTAAGTTAGTCAGAAACCTGCTATCTCGCACTTAATTCTGACTTCAATACATCGCATGAAGGGACAGAATGAAACACTGGGAATATCTATACCGAAAGTCGTTGGGTGGAACTGTTCAAACACTTTCCCGCCAATAATTTAAATTATAATTATTGAACAGATTCTACGTCTGCTCTTCACTAATGCACCGTATAAAGATCTTTTTTCTTATGAATAAGTTGTGGACGAGCTATAAAACGCTGTTGCAAGTCGCAGTTTATAACGTAACGTTAATTACCAAAGTAAATTTTAAGAAACCCTACCAATAATTTCATTCTTTTTTTTAAATCAAAACCAAATATACTGAAGCAAAAATGTGTTCACACGAATTATTTATTTTCACGTGTTTATTCCTGTTCTTTTGATTAATAAATAGAAACTGAAGAAATATGTGTTCTCTTGAATTCACATAATATTACCAAAAATTTTAAAAATGCCCCACTTTGAGGGAAATAATAAATGGTCACTTTATTCATAACCCATGTCTTATGATTATACTGCAAGCTAAATATCTTTTATTCATTTCTACAAATTATCCGAAATGCTTGTCAAACTAAAAAAAAAAAAAAAATTAGATGTAGAACATCACTTTAGTCATAACCCATGTCTTATGATTATGCTGCATGCTAAGTATCTTTGATTCATTTCTACAAATTATCCGAAATGCTTGTCAAACTAATTAGATGTAGAAGATAGAGACAGTTTTTAAACAGAAAAGGTAAATCGCAAGGCTTCAAACATCTTGTTGCCGAAAAATGCTAAGAAACTAAAACATTCCTGTTCTTTTCATTAATAAATAAAAACTGAACAAATATGTGTTCTCTTGAATTTACATAATATTACCTAAAAATTAAAAAATGCCCCGCTTCGAGGAAAAAAAATTGTCACTTTAGTCATAACCCATGTCTTATGATTATACTGCATGCTAAATATCTTTGATTCATTTCTACAAATTATCCGAAATGCTTGTCAAACTAATTAGATGTAGAAGATAAAGGCCTAGTTTTTAAAGAGAAAAGGTAATTCGCAAGGCTTCAAGCTTCTTGTTGCCGAAAAATGCTAAGAAACTAAAACATTTTCTGCTTAAATAAATGCAAACATATCCGCTTAATTAATTAGTTTAATCGAAGTGTGACTTTATTGAAGAAAACTGCGAAATCTAAAATACGGTATTTGAATATGATTCAAAATGAATAAAATTTTACAAGAAAGAAGACAAGAGACAGTATAAAGCAATTTCACTTGTAAGATGGTGTGCTTCGTTTGCAACATGGTATTAAATAAAAGATTTCATTACAGTTAAAAGAACTCATTGCTTTATTTCAAGAAGAATTCAACAACTTGTTATCAGAATTTATCTTATCTAACGTGGAGGAACATTTTATGCCCAATTACTAAAAGTATGCTTCATGATGCTTGACGTTAAAGACGAATTCTATAGAATTAATCACCCTTAAAGGAAGAATATACTCTCCTGTAAATTACTACAAAGATTCTTTATTCTCAATAAAATAAATTGTCTCTGATCATGGTCATAGTTTCATTAATTTTTCATATTTTGCTCTTTATGAAATGTAAATATAAATTCTAAGTGAATAAATTTCCAATTCATTAACACTTAAAAAGCCATTGTTCTATCGAGTGTAGCCTATAAGAGGGTGGTTCGATAAGCCCGTGCAAAGTCTAAGACATATCGCCACTGGACCGGATCGAGATTCTTTTTAGTTGTCGGTAATTCTTGAAGGTCATCACAAAGTTTCATTCAACATATCTATTACGCTGTGTTTGACACTTGTTTGAGTCGATTAAGTAAATTGGTTTATGGAAGACGGACGAAAAAGAATTTCGTAGAGTGATGAAACATTATTTTCTGAAAGGGAAAACGGTTGAAGAAACCAAGATAAAGTTTATAGCGACTCTGCACCTTCGATTAGAACAGTTTATAAGTGGGTTGGTAACTTTCGAAATAGTACTACTACAAACAGACAAAACGATGAGCACCCAGGTGACCCGGTTGTGTCTACTACCGGACATTGATTTATGACATTAGAGTGAGGATGCGTAAAATTGCTAAGATCCCAATTGCTATGGACATCTCTATTGACCTTCACATAACACTTTGTGTGAACATTTACATATGAGGAAACTCTTCGCAAGATGAGTGCCGCGATTGCTCACTTTGGAACGAAGAGATGTTGCAAGGAGAGTTTTAAGCTACTTCAACGGAATCCAGAAGAATTTTTGAATTTTTTTTGTAAAAGTGAATGAATCATGGACTCATCCTTACTAGCCTGAGACAAAGGAGCTATAAAAACAATGGACTGGAAGCGGGAATTCTGCTCCCAAAAATGCGAAAAGCGTTCCTTCAGCTGAAAAGGATACGGCCACAGTCTTCTGGGATGCTCTTGGAATAATCTTTTCGGACTTTTTGGAGAGGGGCAAAACAATTACCGGACGGTATTATGCTTCTATATTGGATCATTTAAATAATGAAATAAAGGGAAACGACCTCACCTATCGAAAAAAAATAGGAAACCGCGATAATGCACCAGTTCAAACTTTTGCAGGTGTGAGCACAAAACTATACGATTTGTGCTACCAAATCTTATCTGATCCATTCTATTCCAGAAATTTGGTTCCATCGAATTATTGCCTATTTCCAAATATGGAAAAACGACTGGCAGAAAATAAATTTTTACCGAACGATGAGGTGATTGGCGAGACTATGGCCTACTTCGAAGATGTGGACAAATCCTAATATATGGACGGAATAAAAAAAAACCGAGCATCATTGAATTAAGTGAATACATCTCAAAGGAGACTATGTCGAAAAATAAATATTGTTTATCCCGAAAAAAATTATGTTTTCTTACTTTTTGCATGGACTTATCGAACAACCCCCGAACTGTCTTTGGACTTGCTTTTGTTTCAAAAATCATAACTGAGACTACCTTTCCTGAGATATTTCTTTGAAAGTTCCTTTAAAGAAATTTTACAAAATTATAAGTATGTTCTCTTTGATCAAGGGTCATTAAGTTTAACAACAATTTACAGTTTGAAATATTCTGCGAAAGATTTAAAAGTATTGATTTTGAAGCATTTAAATAAAAATATTCGTTTTTAAATGAAATGTAACAATCCTATCTGTGAAACCCTTTATAAGAATAGGTCGTGTCCATTTCTGTGCAAATATATGAAGTATTTTCAAAACAAATAATTACCTATGTGAAAAATAATAATCTCTGATTTAATTTCCGTCGTAATTTAGATGTACAATTGCATACATTTAAAATACTTTTTAGTAATTAGTGTCTTTATTGTGCTTCATAATTTTTACAGCAACATTACAGCACATGTTTTTTTTTGTATTCACAGCATGTATTTCGTTTTACGGTTTTATTTTGAAAAACACTTGAAAATAAATTAATAATATTGGATAAATTTGTATTAATTTAAATTTTATTTTAATTATTTAGTTGATTTTAAAAATCTATTAACAGTATTCTTAAATCACCCTGATAAAATGCGTAGCGGCCTGATTTCATGGACAGCGGTCACTCGAATGTTGCAGGGATTATGGTGCCATCCTTTTATGTCCAAGTTTCTACATATGATCCCATTCGAAGTCCGTGGGTTCTTGAGGTACAAAAAATAGTCATCACCCAGGCCTTATGATTACACTGCTTGTTAAATATCCTGTGAGCGCTGGTGTTTCATACTCAGAAAATATTGTGCTTCAGAATCCTGACAAGGCGTCTGGCTTGCGCTGGTGGGCAACCCACGCATCAAAACCACGGTAATGACAACCTCTTACCCGCCTCGTCTTGAGATGGGTAGCCAGCCAAGATGCAAACTCCATTTAAAGAAAAGGCATTATTGTAAAGAAACTAGATTGGGGATCTTTTCATCTATCACTGACATTTTGTTTTAAACTGTGAAGTGTCTTTTTCTATGTTATTCATGATGTAGATTCAAGCGTCTGTAGTTGACGTTTGGAGCGGGTAAGGTAACATTCACGCAAGAAGTAAGATTCCTAGATGAAATCCACTTCGCTATTTATATTAAATGTCGGGAAATTTTATTAAATATATAACCTTGTGACACTGCTGACCGACGACATGGATTTCAGTTGATAATAAAAGCAGACATCCGTCTCTTCATATCCCACATATTCTTTGATGAATGAATATTCTAGCATATAAGTAAGTTCAACCGTGGTACATCAAATCAGCAGTTACATTCTAAACACCCGCCAAATGATTCGAATAACTGAAGGGAAATTATCCTTACACTTACTTCATCCAAAATTCCTCGAAGAGCTTCGACTTCTGCCATCTTCTGCTGGAGCAGGGCGTACAGCTTGTTCTGGGAGCCGCTCTGCCTGGATCCGAAGAGATCGCTGGCGTCACTGCCTCTGAGGTTGGATCGCTTTCTGCCGCATCCAGTGAACGCATTGCAGAAGGGCCTTTTCTGCAGAACGGGCAGGTCCATCCGATCCTGCAAGTGCAGAAGAATAATCGTTATCTAATGCAGATCTGTAATAGTTTCTATACAAACCATTACCATTAAATAAAAGAAAAGACCAGAACAATTTGAAGAAGGCAAAATAACACAACGGAGGAATCCCTCTTCTTGTACTTCTTTAAGGATAAAATAAGAAGCAGATATTCAAACAGGACTTTTTCCTGTCTGTGAAAGAAAACCTTTATTTGACCCAAAAATTCATGGAAGAAAAATCCTCCAGAAATAAAAGTGAAAAATAACTCATACAATGAGAAAAATAATCCAGCCTTACCTCACTTTAAACAAAACATTTACTCGCCATTTTAAGAATAGGTATTCTTAAAATGGCGAGTAAATGTTTTGTTGAAAGCGAGGTAAGGCTGGAATATTCATTCTAAAAATATATGGCGGACGGACATATGGAAGTTACAACGCGAGAACATTGGTGGTTCTTCCCCAGACAACAAGTGAAGATGAGTAAATCTGGTATGTCCGACGCGCAAACGAGTTATAAGAGTATTGGTGTTCCTTTTCGTTAATAAAGGCCAAGTTTCCACAACGGGTTTCACTCAATGGCGGCTCATCATCTCAGAAACAAGCAGTGCTGCAGAAGGTATGTAGACCTAAGTTGTAGGAAATTTTATGCTGATTATTTTGGTATATAATGATGATATACTAAAAATTGATAATTTCTGAGTTATAAGCAAAAAACTAAGAAAATGCTTTTTCATGTTTTTTGGCTATAACTAAAATTCGAACGAAAATTTTTGGTGGAAACCTCATAATCAGCACCCCAAAAAAAGATAAAGAAGCAAAAATTACAACTCCTCCAGAATTTGATTTAAAAAACTACTGAACGACTGGACTACTGAGAGAAAGCGAAAAAAGGCAAAATGAGGAACTCGCCCCAAGCGTTAGATGCTCCGGAGTGCAGCTCACGGGGTTCTAATTTCAAGGGGAGAAAGGGTTGCTTCTTTTCTTCCTATTGAGAGCTCCGCGTTGCTCAATGCGGGAAATTTCGATTCTAGGAGGGACTGAATTCTCTGCAGCTCTGATCTGCCTCTCTCTTAATTTTGGATTTATTTTCCGCCTTCCTTTTACGTGCTTTTTTGCCATTTTCGAGTATCACTGAACTCTTAAAGTGGAAACGCAATCCAATTAGAAAAAAAACGAAAATACAAGTTTTAAAATAGGTTCGGGGGGGGGGGGAATGGAGCTCTGCAGCCCTAATGGACGAGCCGCCACTGGTTTCACAGTATGAAGCTTTTTATTAGTCTCGGAATCCCACTGTTCCTGCCATTTGGAATGCAGAAGCATTCTCATGTGTTTTTTTAAAATCTCCTACAGGAATAACAGTAAATCAAATCATTGTATCAGTTGCTACGAATATAAAAGAAATACCAGCACACGAAGTAGTATTTACCTCGGGAGCGCAATGGACCTGTCGACTTTTTTAGAGCTCCAAAGATACGCATACCCAGTTCGCAAGCAACTGATTAACTGACGTCATTCTGAGATGAGTGAGTGAGCAGATGATCCCCTTACAAAAACTCAAGATAACGGAAAAAGCACGTAAATTAAAACCAAATAGGACTCTCGTTCCGGTGGGTTAAAATGGCATTAACTAACGTCATGTAGTAAAATATATTAAGTTTTGAACTAGACAAACGGCCTGACAGTAAAATCAAATATAACATAATGTAAACCAAATTTGTTAACACTTGGTACATCAAATGAGACATGGGAGTA
>BGPR01040817.1:0-13827 GCA_013235015.1 Araneus ventricosus | reverse complement strand
ACTGTATTTTGATTTAATCATCACGTGTATCAAGATAATTATTACAACAACGTTTCAACAGCTAGTATTTTATTTGAAAATAAAGCGTGTATGATGGTATTTCATTCGACTGAAAACGTATTCTGAAGCGAATTACTATAGAAAAATCAAAAATCTTTCGAGAAGGCAAATAACATTTTTACGAAAAGGACTCGATTCTTCTCCTCACATGGAAGGATAAAGGATTAGTGGAATGATTTCAACAATTCATGATGCGTCTATGATAACAACTGGAAATCGAAATAAAATTATATAAACGATAAAATAAACCTTCGTGAGCAATAATACGTGCAACTGAACGAAGTACATTTACGGTTGCAAAATTGACAATATTGTTTCTTCAAGTTTTTTCCCAACATCAGAATAAACTTCAAAGTTGCAAATGTACCCTGACTCACTTTCACAAACCATTCTCACTAAAATTCCGTATTTTGTAATTTTTGCAGGATTATATGTTTTGAATTTTAGACGTCCTCTCCATGGTATCATTGCTTCGTCTAATGATAATTGCTGCTTCGGTACATACATCGATTGACTTTTGGAAATAACGTAGTCTAAGAGAGGTCTAATTTTATAAAGCCTATCTGTACTAAGTACATTTTCAACGTTATCACTGAGGTGGAAAAATGTGAAGATCTGTTCAAACCTCATCCTGCTCATTGTTTTAGGGAATATTGGTATTTCCACCAAAGGGTCAGTTGACCAATAATCTCTCCAGCAAGTTTTTTTCGTTTGTCCCATCAATACCAACAATCCAAGAAACTTTTTCATATCGTTCGTTGTTACTTCCTTCCACTGTAAAGTTTTGGCTGAATTTTTATGCAAATCTTTCATTTGGGTGTGATATAGATTTGTTTGAGAAACAACTAAATTAAAAAATTCTTCATCAAAAAACGAATCGATTACATCAACGATGCTTGGTGGATCACATTCGAAGTTCGGTACTCTCGAATTTCTCGAATAATCTTCCAAAGAAGGAACAATATCAATATCATTCCACTCTTCATCACTATCTGCTTCACTATCGGAAAGAATTCTTCTTTGTCGTTTTGATGGTCTAATGTCTGAATCATCACTATCAGAATCACTGAACTCGACATCACTCGGACAATCCGACAAAACATCCGCATATAACTCGCTAAAACGTTCTTCCGACATGGTTCAAATTTTTTAAATTTTTACAATGCAATGGAAACAGAAATCAGAAAAGTAATTTTGATTTTGAAAAGCCAACATGACAAAATTTTGCATTGCAAGTGTCGTATTCAAGCTATTTATTAGGAATGGTTTCGCATCCCCTAACAGGGGGATGCGTATTTATACCCCAAACTGACCAATCAGATTGCGTATCTGATCTAATCCCAAACATAACAAAAGTAGCCAATCATACGGCTACGACAGCAAGTTTTTGAAAAAATATTTGCATTTCATGAACTTAGAAAAAAATATCACAGTGCAAAGACGAGTTATCTCGTCACCGGTCAACAACGTTCGGGCATGAAAAGACGAGTTATCTCGTCACCGGTCAACAAAGTGTTAAATCGATCCCAATGCACAGAAGTACAAGTGTAAGAAACGATAGGGTCCACAGCAGACGAAAAAATGTATCTTTCAATAATGTAACGAATGTAAATGTCAAAAATATCATTTTACATTGCCTTTTCAAAAATATTCTGAAAGTTTGTAAATATTTGTATTTCTTCCGTGTATGCGCACTGATAGCTGCGCCCTAGGTCATGGCCTAGGTTGGCTCTATGGAAAATCTCGCCAAGTATCTAAATAGATCACAAGCTACCACAGACCCTTGATACATACGATAAACTTGTGTTTTATCTATTCTGTAACCATTATACCTACTCTGTGTAAATATTGTGTTAAAGAGATTGATAATTAAATTACATATTAATGCGAAACACTTGTTTAATGATTTTATCCCGACTTTTTCACGAAAAATCTACGGCGCGGACCCTAACTGAGCATTTCTTATGTATTTTTGGGAACATTTAATAAATAAGTGAGTAAAAGCAAATAAAATTATCTGTTGAGCAGCCTCAATATCCGACATTACCACAAAGTTTCAAGAAAAGATAACATTATAAATCCTAGATAAAAGAAAAAAACTGAAATCACTCTAGGGTCTATAATTTTTTAATCCTGTCAATTACCCGCTATCGATCACGCATATTTGGGCAGTGGATTGCAAAATGCTGATTTTTATGTGAATACTACGAAAAGCATGCTGCTTTAGAATGATAAGGAAACACAGCCCTTGACATATCAATAGTTTAAGAATATTAAAAAATACAAATAGCGTAATCAGTTTTAAAAGATTTTGTCTATGCAGATATTTACTATGGTTATCGTATCAATCTAATCTTTGCATAATTTCGCTCCACACAAGTACCCAATCTATCGCTACCTAAGAGATCCAATTTCTTAACCCAAGGCATTTCATCGAATCAGTAGCCATAACACCAGGAAAACAAAACAACTTAGGAGATAGTCTGGAGGCGTTTGAGGCAACACATGTCACATTTCACTTTTAAACACAGTAACATTCCCAAACCATCGAGTGTGGCGGCGTAAATGGCAGGTGCTCACTTTGGTGGGAAACGGAATAATAGCTGCCGCACAGCAATGCGACAAATGCAAAAAACTTCCCCCACTTTCTTTTGTTCCGCTCATCTCTTATTTATTTGGGCTTTTAATTCGGAATCCGTGCGATGGTCTTCTGGTCAGCTGGATAAGGAGGTCAGCAGCGCCTGCTTTCACTTACTTCCATCCCGTTCCCGCACTCTTGACATTGTGCGCCAAGACATCCCGACCAAAAAACCACCTGCTTTGCTGACAGGAAGTCTGAAGCAATGGTGTTGACGATTCAAATAAGGAATAGCAGTTTTTGACAATTATACCATCAATAAAGGGTATGTTTTTCAGCATTTCTTATAAAATTGGTTTTGGTGAAAAGCTGCGTCTATATTTTCAAGTTTGGTCCTTCAGTGAGAAAATGTTTTGAATTATGTGTTTATATTTATGGCGTAGTTTGGATTTCAGATGAGGAACATTTTTTACTAAGCAACAAAAAAGGGTAGAATTTCAATGTTTATCGTAGAATAAACTGATTTTAGTGGTTTTGAATAAATTTTGCATCCAATTGTGGATTGGCATTGTGACAATTAGTATGCATTGTCTTCAATTTATTGGCATATTTGAACTTTCTTATAAAATTAGTTGATTTTGGTGAAAAGATGTGTTTCTGGTTGTGAGTTTGGTCTTCAGTGAGAAAATGTTTTGAATTATGTGTTTATATTTTTTGGCGTAGTTTGGACTTCAGATGAGGAACATTTTTTACTAATTGTAGCAACAACAAAGGATAGAATTTCAATGTTTATCGTAGAATAAACTGATTTTAGTGGTTTTGATTAAATTATTTTTGCAGCCGATTGTGGATTAGCATTTGCGTCAATTATTATGCATTGTCTTCAATTGGTATATTTGAACTTTCTTGTAAAATTAGTTAGATTTTGGTGAAAAGGTGCGTTTCTGGTTGTGATTTTGGTCTTCGGTGAGAAAATGTTGTGAATTATGTGTTTATATTTTTGGCACAGTTTGGATTTCAGAATGAGGGACAGGTTTTTTAACTGATGTAATAACAACAAAAGAGAAGATCTTCAATGTTTATTACAAAATAAGTTGATTTTAATGATCTTGATTAAATTAATTTTGCATCCAATTGTGGATTAAATTTCCAAGATACTAATATTGTGCATTGCCTATAAAATTTTCTGGCTTATTTGAGCTTGAAATAAAGCAGTTTATATTATGTAGCAAATTTGTTCCATTTCTTAATGTTAATAAGAATTTTGAATTCTTAAGCTGTGTTTGGCAACTTCTTTCAGCGTTTCAATTTTGAACTTTTTATGTTTATCTACTTTAATACCTTTATTTGTTATTTATTTTTATAGAGATATAATAAGTAATTTATTTCAATGCTCCATAAAAAATAATTTTGGCTTTGGTAAAAATCATTCGATATCTGCGAATCAGATTTTCGTTATTTAAAATTTGAAATGAGACTTCAATTTGTTTGTTATAAATAAATCTACCCAATTATAATTTTTTTGTAAATTTTGCCATATTTTATAATATTTATCACGATTCTGTATTGTTATGAATATTAGCAGCTTTTTTCTGTATGTCAGATTTGTTGGTTCTTTTGTATTACCTGCTTTAACATACCGTTAATTAATATATACCTGTTCTTATTGTAACCTATCAAATGACCGGTTTTTGATTAAATTTTGTTCTGATGCAAGCAAGTAACTATTAATATGGGATGAGATACATTAAACAAACTGACTTAAAGGCGATAATTCAATAAAAATATATTTATTAATATAAATTGAATTTGTTTCAGCCATTTCATTAATGCACAAAATTTTTTTCATAGCTAAAATATTCATTCAAAATCATTAAAATTCTATGAAGCCGCTTCAGGCCAATTTGTTCACATATGAAATGAGAATATCAGTGTAATATTTTCCAGCCAAATCAAAGGCCAGGGTGGCTTAGTTGCTGTTTCTCGGCTTCCAGATTAGATGATCCCGGGTTTGAGACCCGATTCAGTTAGAAACCCGCTGTGTGTGCAGGCTCGTTGTGGCCTGGTGATTAAGGTCTCGACTTGGGGACCGAAAGCCGATACCATTGAAAGATACGTCATGCTTGTGTACCTGGTGCATCTAACGTGAGTAGGGTGTGGAAATTTGAAGAGGGAAGTGTCGGAATATGTATCGTCCTCATTATCTGACCACAGTTTAAAATTTCGAGTCCCAAAATAGTTTTCGTGTTGCATCAAAACAGGACGTAAATGTAGCCAAACCACCATTATAGGGCCGGGTTGTCAATAGGGATGTAACGAATATTCGGCAACTATTCGGACTATTCGACCCTTTTGCGGAATACTAAGTAGGTATTCGGCCGAATATATTCAGGATAATTATTTTTTTAATGTGCTTTTAAATACACATTCAACAAAGTTATTTCAGAATTACACCTCAGTAGATTTATTATCAAAAAATCTAACATTTATCCAATTTTAATTTGCATAGGTGTATTTAATAAAGTTACATATCATTGCAAAGCCTGAAATTATGATGCAAGAACAATAATTTTTCAGCGTTTTCAGTAGGAAGTCTGTTGTGTTTGGTTTCATACACATATAATACCAACTAGGAATGTGGCGAATATTAAGTATTAGTCCTATTCCCCCGGCCATTTCCCGAATATTTGGTCTGGCAAAAAAAAAAAGATATTCGGCAGAATAAATTCAGGATAAAATGATTTAAAAAATGTTTTAAGTATATTTAGTAAAGAATTTCGCAGAATTACATTCCGGTACATTTATTATAAAAAAATCTAACATTTATTCAATTGCATAGTACATAAGTGTATTTAATAATGTAACATATAATTTATGGAAGTCAGTTTCATATATATTACTAGCTTCAGAAAATAAACTGTCACTATATAAAGCTTACAGGTGCTAAAAGATATTTTCTTACTAAATTTGCAAACCTTGGAAATTTTTCCCACCAATTAAGTGGGCACTCTATCCTAACTATTAGAGTTCTTTATCAAAATGGTCATTCTAATTCCTCCATTCATTTTTCTTCTGTGTTTGTCATTGTCATGTTCTGCAATGACGACTCTTTTATTTCTTTGAAGAAATCCTAAAATGAAGAGAGTTTCTCATTTCTTATCGTTGGAATTAAGTTATTTAAAATATTACAAATGTACATAAAAGTATTAATATTTTTTTAAATATACAAATAATAAATTTTATTTAATCTTAAATTTTTTCATTTAAAATTTGAAAAAATATTTAGTTTACAATCAAATTGACATGCTTTTTAAAATTTGGTATTCGGCCTGAAATTTGGCCGAATATTCAGTTTTCTGTTATTCGTTACATCTCTAGTTGTCAAACGTCTTCACGTTGCTATGTCGTTCAGGTACCACGAGTGGGATGCCGGCTCAGGTGTGGTCGTCATCTGCCCACAGTTAAGAATTCACTTGCCATTCACCACATAATCTCTATATAGTTTCAAAGCAGAAAGTTAATAAGACCAAAGGAACATCACCCGCCCTGCCTAAGCATCCGGGTAAACAACTGAAAGACCGGCCGCCGCAACAGATAGTCGGGCACTGTGGTTCCTGCATAATAGCCCCCATTACGAGCGGCTCATGGGGAAGCGGCTTCGGAAGTGGGCCCAAAGAGCCACACCACCATTATTGTGCCATCGGGCTGACGAGAGCCTGCTTACTTATACGGCAGCCTCTCCTCCGCGAACTCGCGGTGTCTCCCCGATGGGACAGAAAGTTAATAAATCAACTAAACAGTAAACAGTAACTTTTTGCTGTAAATAAACTGTAACAGTAAACAGTAACTTTTTGCTGTAAATAAACTGTAACAGTAAACAGTAACGTTTTGCTGTAAATAAACTGTAACAGTAAACAGTAACTTTTTGCAACCAGTAAATTGTGTAGCAAAAAATCAGTCATTGTGCATGATTATTTTTATTTCGAATGTGAAATCGTTTATACATCTAGTTAATTTAACCCTTTAAGTCTCGCGCGTGTCATATTGACGTGCATCGTATTGCTGCATTTTTAGGCTTTTAAACTAAAATTTAATCATTAATTAACTTTATAATTTGATACAAAAATTACGTAGAATCCATAAGCATCTCAAGTATTCTATGCCTTCTTAGATGAATGGAAACGACAGCCCCTTTCCAAAACAGGAGGGGTCATCTTATTAGATATCAAAGAAAAGTATTCAGTTAAGTGGTTATTAATTAATATACTTTATAATTTGACACAAGAATTAAGTAGGATCTATAAACATCTAAAGTATTTTTTACCTTCTTAGATGAATAATAAATAAATAAATAAATTAAGGTATTATTCATACGAAGTAAGGCTTTTATTCATATGAAAAAATGAACGCAAAAGTAAAAAATAATTTTTCTGATTACAGTAAAATGCATGGTTCGAATAAAAGCGTGGGCGCCTTATATTTTGTGCATATATCCTTTTAAACAAATGGAAGGTAAAGGCGCCCGCGCTTTTATTCGAATCATGCATTTTACTGTAATCAGAAAAATTATTTTCAACTTTTGCTTTCGTTTTCTCGCATGAATAAAAACTTATACCTTAATTTTTTTTATTTATTTTATTTTCTGCTTTTTAGTGACGGCCTTTCCAAAACAGGAGGGTTCATCTTATTAGATAGCAAAGAAACTGTGACTCTTAAGGGGTTTAGAACCTTGAAGCGAGTCGCTTGTGTTATAAATAAATTTTTAAATTTATGTTTGTAATAACTTTTCGCAATAAATTTTCTCTCTACCCGTCATCGTAAACTTTTAATAAAGGAAACAACGTGTTTTTACATAATTTTTCCCCACTTTTTTTTCCAGCCATCTCTTTGCCATAGGAAGCTCAGCTTATGGAAAAATGAGTAAAGATAACGAAAACCAAGTGGTCGTTATCAGGTATGGCGATTTTTATGTACACTTCCACTGCATTTTAAAATGTTCTATTTTGATTCTAATGTATTCTACGTTCTTGAATTATAAAATGCTTTCCAGAAATAGCTCGTGTTTTTTTTTATTTCCCGAAGGGAGGATGTTCTTTTGATTTCCTGAAAGATCTTGTGATTAATCGAGCATTTTTTAAATATAGCCAAGGCCACAGTTAATTGAAATGCAGCATAATTTTCGGTCTATATTTTTGTTGCAACTATTTTTCTGCTTATTTTCTGTATCTATTTCTGTTGTTGATTTTACATATTTGCAAGAAAACCTCGAAAGGCTGGCGGTTAAGTTCAAGTTCATGCTGCGGTGGTGTAGCAAGGGTAAGCGACATCCTGTGAATTGTTTTTTACGCCTCTCTCTTCATATTTGGCTTTAAAAAGTGAAGTTAACTGTAGCGACCAGATGTCCAGGATTACTCGGGTCAATTAGGCGGGATCTTGGCTGTCTGACAGGGATTTAAAATGTAGCCCAGATTCGTTCCGCATTCGAATTATATGCGTATGAATGTCCCGACTTTTACCTGTATGTAAATAGATCATATTAAAAAAAGATTAACTACATTTTATTTTTAAGATTTAGTTTTTAAGAAAGTATATTGTTCTCATCCACTTCTACTAAGCGTGTAATATTGCAACCCTAGTATGGTATGAGGAAGAAAAGTGAAGTTTTTTCCCTAAAGTGACCAGGGTCCCTGGGATTGCCTTGTAGCACCAATCTTCGACTCTCTTTGTTCTGTATTCCATAGTTGAATTACATGCTCCAAATTGTGCCCTGTTTGTATTTTACTTACGAACAAATAGTTTATATTATAAAAGATTAACTCGATTTAGTCTTTAGCAAGGTTAGCTTCTGAAAAATTATTCTTTCCAAATTTCGTTATAAATAGTATATGGTCTTATTTAACTTTCTGGTCGATATAGTCATCTTTCTATGATCAATGTGGTTGAATCATCCTGCTTGAAAAATAGTAAAAGTAATAGCAAAAAATATATTGTTTATACTTCTATATCTTCCTTTTTAATTTTTAATATCTCTTCTAATGTTTACGAATTTTTGTTATTTTATTTATTTATTAAATTTTTCTCATCTCCCAATCAGGGGCTCGGATCAAAGCTTAGAAAATCCGGTCATTTGAAATAAAAGCACTGAAACTTTGTCTTCGCGGCGAACCACAAAGTGACGCCATGGACATCTGTCTATACTTCTTGCCCTTTAGATGTGTACAATATAAGAATAATCATTAGGTAAATCAGTTAACAATGTAGTAAATTGAACATTCTTGTTACTGGACGTCGTATCTATTCAAGTCATTTAACTGTCTACTGGTGAATATCTTGATGTATAACAGAATGGATCATTTCAGACAGTGCATTCAGAATCGTACTTCCCAAATAGAATGGAAATTTTCACCCTTTCGCAATTACTTGATTCAAATCCGTGCTTTATTAGTCGACATTCCGATGTCAATCTTTCAGCGCAAAGATTAGTGTTTCAGCGCACTAACCACTCAAATGAGGCAGGAAACGGCCCACTTTTGTAAGATTAGATACTATCTCAAACATTACCTCTTGTTTATTTTGAGTACTCAAACATAATCTTTCCAAAAAACATCCAAAAATTCACATTTTAGCATCATATATGCATATTCCTTAACGAGATTGGTTTTTGCAACGATCTTCTTCACCGGAAGATCTTCACCAATTACCACATCGGTATCTTCTAGAAGTGCTCCAAAACAAACGAGCAGCTTTAATTGGTGGTCATTCATCGCTTTTATCCGTTCTTCCGATCTAACGAGGTCAATTATTATTCGTTGTTTTGCAGCGGCGAGAGCGGAGCGGGAAAAACGGAAAGTACGAAGCTGATAATGCAGTACCTGGCGGCGGTGAACAAGTCTCCCAGCAACCTCATAACAGAACAAATCTTGGAGGCCAACCCTTTGCTGGAGTCGTTCGGGAACGCCAAAACAGTCAGGAATGACAATTCCAGCAGGTTCGGGAAGTACATGGAAGTGCATTTCAAAGAGTAAGTGGATTTTTCTGTTAGTTTACTAGTCAAAGAAAGACGTATTCTTATGTGATGAATTTTTTCAGGCAAACAGATTGGTCATCGCCTTCTTGAATTGGGAATGGACTATTTAACCCTTACCAGTGATTATATTTTGTACCTCTAACTAGATGACCCATTAAGTTTTGGAAATCGTAAATTGTCTGTATTGATCACTAAGAGCCTAAGAACACTGTGGAGGATCTTTGATGTGCTGCACATTTTTTTTGTACGAAATGCATAATATCTGTGAATAAATTAATTGTAGATTGTAAGTATAAATGTCTATCTGATACACTGAACTGAGTCTGGAATACACCTCGGTTAGGGGTCAAACTAGAGTCGCGATCTGAAATGGGTTGGTTTGAAAATCGGTGGTCCGAGAAGATATGTGCATGTCTCCAGTAAATTTTCTGGGAATTCTGTTTTGATTAAAAGTAATTTAAAGCCATAAAATTTACTAAATTTAAAAAACCATAACTATTTACTAAATTCTAAAGCCCATAATTGTTTACTAATAAATTTAGTACCAGTATCCGATATTAAATTATATCGAATACATTATGAATATCGATTTACTTCTATTTATCTTCTTGTGCATACTCAAATACAGATCACAAAATTTTCTATGGGTCGTAAAGTGTTTAAGAAATTGAACTATTTAAAATTATCTTTAATATGCTTTTATGAGGTAAAATAGTTTTGTTAGAATTTTATACTAAATAATGATAAACTTTATGTTGTATGATTAATGAATAATTACCTAATTGCAACACTAAAAGATCTTCAGAATTTGAATTAGCAAAAAAGTCCTTCCAAACTAAAGCATAAAATGTATAGGAAAAAAGAGCAGTAATATTTCTTTGGAAAACCATATTTTCCTAAATGTCTAGCTGAAAATTTACCCTCTAACAATAGATTTGTAAATATATTTTAAGTAGATCTTGGGATGATCTTTCAAACATCTTTGTAATTGGCACTTTATTTTGATTGAAAAAATAATTAATACCTGACTGAGAAACTGACTGGAATTTTAAACTTTATTACAGGTTATTGAAAGTAACATTTATTGTCATTATTATTTATGTTTATATAATCTCATGTATATTTACTTTTCTTCGAGGAGGAGAAAAACATACGTAATTGAACTGTAGCTTCAATAGTAAATAATGTGCTTTTTAAACCTATGTTGTTTTTAATTCCCTAATAAGAACAAACGAAGTGTTGTTTAAATTACAAACTTATTGGTGCTTTTTTGTCTTAAAAATACAGGAAAACCTTATAAATAAATATTTATTTTATTTAAGCATTGAAATTAATGGCAAAATTGTAATTCTTTAGAACGAAAGAGAATGTTGAACCTAGATATTTTCAGATATATATATCGAAAGAATTCAAATATCTGATTTCTTATATATGCGCATGTCTATCCAAAAAGTGGTATCGATAAATATATAAAATAATCTTCAACTGTTATCTTCAAGAAAATACATACATTTTCATACATTACTGACAGCTGAAATTTCTTGAATCGCTTTCATCTGACACGAGACGAATCGCTCTGTCAGGTCTTGTAACTTGGGAATCTCACTTTAATGCCGCGGTAACACTCTCATAAACTGGAAAATGCGCAATTTAGAAGAACTTTCTACAGTTTATTAGCTATTTTAAAGACGCCTGTGTTAACATCAAAGAATTTACGTCATTTGAAAGAATCTTGGACTTTTTTTTTTTTTTCACAAACATTGATGAATGTCCGTGAAGTCCAAGGTTATACTTACATTCAACACTGAATCAACCTCCTTCCATAATGAAACTTATAGAAATCGCCATTCCAAAGTAATTTAAAATTTTGTATCGTATGATTTTACCATACACATTCCCTCAAGAGGAATAAAATATTTTGCTACTATTTTTAAATAAATAGTTAGAGAAAATGTATCAGAGTTTTTGCACCTTGCACCTTCATTAGGCTCACTCTTAAGAACACCGCATATATTACATCTGACACTATCATGCGATATCATTCACCGAAAGTATCTGCTATCCGGATTAATTAGATTGGTTTATTCCTGACCATTAAGAACCACTATCTCTGATTTTGGATTATCCAAATGGTTATCTTTGGAAATGATATGTGTCCGATCAGTTTAGAATTTTTAGTGCTATCGCTCTTATTGTTTATGCAACTTAATAACAATTAATAACAATAAATCTGTCTTTTGGGTGACGATTCAATGAAAGTATGTTGTTTGTTAAATTGAAAGCTGAACACTGTCATAGAGACACAGCTCGTAAGTCGGCCTGCTTTCTGCTGGGCTGATCTTCTGTCGGGGTGGGGCATGGTATCGGAATCTTATCTCATTACTTTATTTATAAATTTCATTAATTTGTTTTAATTGCATTTGCGTAATTACTGATTTCATTGCAGAAATCGCCTGTGTGCCAACCTTCCTACAAAATGTAAATAAATCGATAAGTATATGGGAGAAGAAAGAAACTACTATACACTGGGAACTTAAAACCACGTTCAGTGGGACATTTAACTAATGGAATCATTCTTGATTTACTGACTGTTAATGACAAACCTGGGTAACTGCGCATCTAGGATTTTAACCACACTGCGCTCTGTATGCACTGGCAACTCCAACATTACGGCAAAGAATGCAAGATGAGTGAGTAAACTCTGTTAAATAGGTTTATATTTAATTTTGCTATAGCTCAGTCGAGAGACACTCTTGCTGCCTGCACTGGCAAGGCAACATAACGGCAGCAATGCAAGATGAGTATAAATCCCAAAAAATTAAATAGGTTTATATTTAATTTTATAGTTTTGTGGTTTATATTTAATTTTATTATAGTTTTGGTAGGTTTATTTTACTTGCAGTGCACTGGGATAAGTAACATAATGCAGAAGCAATGTAAAGATGAGCACAATTTCAAAATTAAATATAGGTTTTATATTTAACGAGTGTCATGTGAGCAATCTACATACAGGCTAATTTTGAATTCTATTATTGTGTATTAGGGGAACCTTTTCACACTGAAAGGCTTCATTAAATTTTAGCAGTTAAGTAAAAAAAATCGCACAAGCAGAATCTAAAGGTTATTGTTTGTAATTAGATAAATTATTTATTTATTCAAAGGAAGCACACTACAAGATGACTCCAATTGTGCGTTTGATCAAAAAACATACAAAGAACACAAGCCACAAAGTGTGAATTAAAACACAAAGACAAAAAAAAAAGAACTGTAGAGAATAAAATATAAAGCCTAAGACCCTACATTAATTATATAAATGTAAACATATAAATGTTTTCAAAACAAAAAAAAACGCAATACGAAAGCACTAAAAACACAGTGAGGTCCTTAAAAGTCCATCTTATACTGTCCATTATTAAAATTAGAAAACTAATTTTTTTTTAAATTTAAAACATTTGACCAAACCCATTAATAAAGCAATAAAAGTCAAACACAAGCACCTAGATCAACGTATAAAAAATCTTTTAATATATATAGTCGTAAAGACAAAGAAATCGTCAGGCTGTATTTAAAAGTTTACAAAACAATCTGATTTGCGAAAACAGTAGGAGATATATGATAAAATGCTGTCCAGGACTACCAGAGATCCCAAGGTCTTCTGTACCATTATATTATAACGAGAAACCTGTTAATATAATTAAATCTTGAATACATATCTGGAAAAAAGAACTTTTGGTCTTTTAAAGATCTGACATAGCACCATAGAGCCTGGTATATCAGTACACCGATTGAACCCATTAATAACCTTGTAATATATTAAGCACAAGTATATTATTTCACCAAAAAACTGTAACTACAGCAAGCTGTAGGTTCCCACCCCAGGTATGTATGAAGTAGCTAAGCCTGCCTGCGCCACAAAAAACCACGACCAACTAACTAACTCTCTATGGTATGCGACTTTGTTTCATGCGAAAACCTGACGATCATGTAATGGTCTATATTTTGTATACATAGTTTCTAGAAGATCTACACGACTAACGTATCTTTCTTTTACCTCTAGAGCCATAATCTGCTTGTAAAGTACCCGAGTACCCCACTAGAAAAATCGAGAATCGTCACACAGGTACCTAGAAAAGCAGTACATGTAACTGGAACGAAGTACAGA
>BGPR01040816.1:0-11567 GCA_013235015.1 Araneus ventricosus | reverse complement strand
TACCTGTGTGACCAAGGGAAGTCACATAGGGTAATTATCCCGTCGATATTTGTTGACTCTAAACCCTATGGGTGAGAAGGCTGGGTACATTTCTACATCATGTCTGGCGTAGATACCTGTGTGACCAAGGGAAGTCACGTAGGGTAATTATCCCGTCGATTCTTGTTGACTCTAAAGCCTATGGGTGAGTCGGTCGGCGTGGGTAATGGACACAGTGCCATTATTACGTATGCAAACAAAACTTTTACTTCTTTCTGAAATGTGTTCAAACTATTTCTTCCTATAGCTGTTTGCATAGAAATTATAACCAGTTGTTTTCTGTACAATTATTTTAAATATCCCTTTTTTTATTGCTGTAAGATTTTCAAAAAAACGACAACTTATACACTCTAGAAATAAAATATCCATCACTCAAATAAAGGAAGAGTTGAAAAGGCACGGGAAGAAAAGGTCTTCAAATTCAAGCGGAAAGAATCATATTGAAATCTGTTGTGAAATCTTATAATAAGCAGAAAAATGGCAAAAGCCACATTGGGACTTCGTAGAAAAATCATGGAAAACTGACAGTCCTGGAAATCAGCCAATTATCCTCTCTGTAAAAACTTTTAGATATTATGATGTTCTACTTGTAATCATTCAGCTAAGTCTATCGTATATGAAGTTGAAGAAATATATCGAAATATCTGAGAGTTTTAGAAAAATTTCTCATTTAGTGAAAATTTACTTCCAGCCTAAATATGGGACGTTGTCCAGTTTT
Organism: Araneus ventricosus; assembly: GCA_013235015.1. NCBI lineage: Eukaryota > Metazoa > Arthropoda > Arachnida > Araneae > Araneidae > Araneus > Araneus ventricosus. The sequence goes on along the minus strand of BGPR01040816.1, from coordinate 10,810 downwards.
TTCCTCCATTTTGAACAGCTGTTCCAAAACATAAATCAATTTATTGGATTCGGTTTTAAAACATTTCCTTTACAATGAATAAACCAAATTTTTCATTCGAATGAATTTATTCCGATGCATTTTAAACATACTTTTGGGTGTTATATTTCTTGTTACAAAGTATACATTTAGAAGATATTTAAACGATTTTCGAAGACAAATGCCTTTTTTCAGCTAATCCAAAGAAAATTGATAGCACTGAAGCACAATTATATCCTTTTTTTTTAAAAAAAATTAAAGTACTTTTTACGTACATTTTTATTTTTCCTTTCATTATCGAAAGTCGAACATATGAAAATGGAGTTAAATTGTCTGTAAAGATTATAATAGGATAATGAGGGGGGAAATGCGGGCTCTTTTTTCTGCTGCTTCGATTGGACTGCACGAGTACCTTTTTTTTTTATTGAAAATCACTCAAGACGAGGTTTAATGCTGCTTTCGTCGCCCAAAACGCTTTGAAGTAATTACATTCGACAGTAGATAAGTACTTAATAAGTTCGTGTACGTTTTAAAGAAATTTCACTGTTTAGTTTGGATCCTTTCCTTCGGAAGCTGTTAAATTCATAAATTTCTTACTTTATCGTTCATTTTTATTAAGTGAAATAATAAAATTTGGAAAAATGATTAGTTTTTATATAGAGTCCAGTCCGGTTTTGAAGCAACGCGAGGGCTATTTTGGACGGACTTAGCGCTGTCAGAAACAGGACAACACATTCAAACTTCCGCACCACAACACCAGCTTGAGAAGTTTTGGCCCCTATTTGACATGCATCAGGCCTACAAACACGGCGCATTTAAAGTAGAATCGGGTTTCGAACCAGGAACCTTTGACCGCAAAGCCGAGACTTCAGCATTAGGCCACCGATGCTTTTTTGCCTTCTCGTACACGAAAGTATTGTAATCGTCAAAAAATTCGAACTCGAGATTTTGACGAATCTCCACGTTTTACACCTCCCTGAGTCCGAAAAACACAATTTTTGAATTATGTCTGTCTGTCTGTGAACACGATAACTCGAAAACTATTAGAGATAAGGGGATGAAATTTGATATGTGATCTTTACACATAATTTGTAGGTTTCTTTCAAATTTTGGACAAAATCCATCCACCGGAAGTCTGTCTGTCTATTTGTCCATTTCATGTGGACACTATAACTCAAAAACTTGAATAGATAGATGGATAAAATTTGAAACACAGTTTTATCCTCATGAATGTAGGTCCGTATAAAATTCTGGGCCAAATCCGTCAAAGGGGTGATGGTCTGTCGGACTGTATAATCGAATACTTTTGAACTCAATAACTTCTTAAAAAATTACTTTGATAAATGAAATTTGGTATGTGGCCTTCTTACCTTAATGGGAGATTTGTGTCCAATTTTTGCCTCAATCGGTTAAAAGAAAGGCATTCAAATTGCAAATTTCGATTTCTTTATCTTACATCCATCCCTATTCGTTATGACGTCGGCATCTAATTCGATTTCCGCGTTTGACGTCCTTCGGAAATCGTGGTATGACGTTTCGCTTATTTTTTTCTCCACTGCGTTAGGGGTTCTTGTTCGTTTCACTGCCTTTTAGCTTATTTTTGACTCTACCCCTCTGAGCGGTTAGCTATTTTGAGGTACTACCTTTAGAACTTCAAAAATTTGAATTTAAAGTGAATAATTGGATCTTAATTGTATTTAATCAAGTGTCTGATATCTCAAGAGTATTTCAACCGTGGTAGTTTAAGAAATAATACAAATGAACATGATTACCTGCTTTTGAGAGCAATATGAGAAACGGAAAAATACGTATGAAACGCTTAGAGGGCTACATGTGTTAGGAGTATACGAGAAAGTTTAGGGGAGACCACTACCGCTGGTTTGAAAGCAGAAACGATGGTAAGAGTGGATATGGAATATGTTTCATTGTCCTCTGCGTGTTGCGTTGTCATTCTTCGTATTTTAGCTTTGAGGAAAGGGTACCAGTTCCGATAATTTTGATCAGATCTCGTATACGAAATTTCAGCGACGATTTACAGTTGGAGTAATCTCTTCGTTAAATTAGATGCAAAAAGAAGAAGGTGAAAACTTTCAGTTTTTCTGTCAGTAAAGTGGTTTCTCTCATTGTCCCAGAATGTTAAAGACGAGAATCAAATAGTTTTTGCTCTAATTTTCGGCCAAGAACGAAATATCGAATTCCGTGTGTATATTGCAAGAATGTGACAGCGATAAAGATACCGATCTAATACATATGCTTTCCCTGATAAGTACGACTAAAAAACTATTTCCTGTAGCTAGTGTAAATGGTTTAAAAAAATTGCAATAAAATTTAATTTTGGTGTCATTAACTAATAAGGTAACCTGAAATGTTAAACGATATTTCTATAAATTCTCTATACTTTTGGAAATGGTGCATTGTAAACGCATAATGAAAACTAATATCAAAGATTTGAAATGGAGACACAGTTTACTTATGAAATGATAAAATATTATTGAATATTTAAAACAAAGCTGATTACAAACTTAAATCATTTACAATCATGTATTTCTTCAGAGAAGAGGTCTCACTAAAAACTTCACGTTGAAAGACCTTATCTGCGGTAAATCTCTCAAATTATGAATATTCTAACAACCTTAACTGCAGCTGTTTGTCTGTGATTAATGGCAAGTCAAATAACTCATCCATTACCGATGGAATTTTAATGCGCCAGTCAATGCACTGATCCGGAAACAAAATTGCATTCGCTCTGACTAAAGTATTTGTCTTGAAATATTTCATTCATCAGTTAAAACTGGAGATAACAGCGGAGATGCTTTCTGCTGCGAAGATTTGATAAACAGTCTCCCTAATTCGCCGGAGTAATTGATGAAATACCTCTTCTCCAGAACCTTTCCTTATGCAGCTTGCCAATACGATATGGGGTGATCAAATATTTATTCAACCATTACTAGTCGTCTGCAAACGAATTTCTGACAGGCAGGTGGAAGCAAAGTGGGGTGAGTCGTTAGGGTGGCGCATTTTTGCAGGTGGTTCCTTGAAGTTATGTGAAGATAAGATGGCTTAATTAGTACCGATAATAGTGAAGCATTAAATTTGTAGAATAATCGCGAAGTTTTTATCTGTTTTGGTTTCTAAAAATATGATGAACTATGGCATTTTGAAATGAGATAACGATTAGGTAAGTAGAATAATTTCTTTTTAACAGCAATTTTCTATCAAAGATCTTAAAAGCTCACTGATCACTTATAAAGTAACTAATAAAAAAGTAATAATTAAAATTATGGATATCCCTGAGGCTGTTGACTTTATTCAACCTTAAACCATTGATTTGATGACATCATCATCTGATTTCATTACGAAAAAAATATCAGTCATTATTTCTTCTTTTTTTGGCAAGACACTGAACTTTGCATTGTTAAATAATTTTTTGAGGCTTGTTGGTTGTTTGGTGTTTAATGGCGCAAGAAGCTTTTTAGCTAAACTGCGCCAATCAAATGGTAAAATTCAACACAGTGGATAAAAGTTTAAAATCAATGAAAAATGTGAAAAGGAAATTGTTCGAAATGAATCAGATGAAAAGCAAAAAAACAAGTTAAAGGTCCTATGCTCATAAAAAACCCAATGGTCTTTTAAAAAGTTAAAAAGGTTTGGTTGGTGTTTTTCAGCCACCAAGTCTTGGCAGGTAACAGACGATGAATGGAATGATCAACACGATGAGAGTTAAAAGAGGACGATTCAATTAAAATGTGGTGAACAGTAAAATTCTGATGACACGTGGGACAAACTGGTGCCCTTTCAGCAAAAAATGAGGTGTCTGTGTGTGAAGCTTAGTATGCCCTATGGAGGCAGAGACAGTTTAACATCAACCTGTCGTATAGGTAATTGGGCCACAAACAATGGAGGTTTGACGGAATGCAGTTTAGACACAGAATGGAGGGTTTGACGGAATGCAGTTTATTTTTTAGAGATTTTATGCCTAAGATCTTAAACAAGCTAACATCTTTGTATTATTATGAACTTTGCATAGTAAGAAGTAAATTTTTTTAGAGATTTTATGCCTGAAGATTTTAGAACAAACTAATATATTTGTATTATTATGAACTTTGCATAGTTAAGTAAATTTTTTAGAGGTTTTATGCCTAAGCTTTTAGAACAAGCTAACATATTTGAATTATTACTTGCATAAAGATTTTACAGAATACTAGCACCATTCGAAAGGTGTTGCCAGTTTATTAAAAAAATCAAATGTTTTGATGTTCTTGCTTAAATGCACGAATACTAAGATGCAGGTTGTTACGAAATAAACAATTTTATTATAATTTGTTTTATGAATTCTTGTTGTTATATAATCTGGATTTAGTTGCTGTTATATATCTAAATTCGGACCGTTAAGTTTCAAACCTTCGACTCGGCCAAGTTTCAGTAATAGTCAATTTTAAATTAGAACATTTTAAATCGAATGTAGTACCCTCATTTTATTGCCTTTTTTCTTCAGAACCAATTAATCATTTCTGTTAAATCAGACAATTAATTAACAAAATTTAACTAAAATGAATGGAGAGTTTCTTTTTATTAAAAAAATACTTTACTAATTGCGTTCTCTTATATGATAATTTACGAACGTTACGGCGTAATGATATAACTCCCTGCTTTACTTTTTAAACTCTTTTGTCGTTTCTACCTAAGGGGTTCTGTTAAACGCGAAAGTATTTTATTTTTCCTTGAAGGGAGAAAGATGGTTTATATTTTTGGAAATTATGTTCTCATTCATCTTTTCTAAATTTTTTTCTGATAATGTTGTGCTGTCCCTAGGCTTTGATTTTCTTAACCCAGAGACTTCATCTCATCATTTCTTAAACCTTTAGTTGATAAAACACCTGATGACAAAAAAGTTATATAATTTTAGAGTTTTAAAGGTAGTTTACTATAGCTGAACGGAATTTAGATATATTTCATCTACCTGATACACCAAGGTTGCTCGGAATGAAAATATTTTTGTCTTATTAATAAAAATAAATATTTAATTAATAGTCACGAAACCTTCACTAAACTTACTTATGAATCAGTGTTGCGGCAAATTTGAAGTATATATAATATATACAGGGTTCCCACTATCATCCGTTACACCCCTTAACTTCTAAACGGTGACAGCTTAGCCATAAAGTTGTGTTAGTGTCGGGTATGTAAAGGCTATGCGCTACTCGATGAGACACTTACAACGCCATCTATCGGCAAAGTTTGAATTACGATCCTACTCAGTAAACGGTGAAATACGAGGAAAAAATGTCAATCAGAAATTGGCAGCACTCTCGATTTAGTGCAAAAATCCTTGCTCACATTAATACTTAAAGAGAAGGCAAAAAAATGAACTTTGTTTGTTCACGATTTTGAAAATTAGCGTCATAAAGAGTAGAAGAAAGAACTGAGACACCTCCTGTTTTCTGGATATTATTTATATTGTTCAAAATGCTCTCGTTAGCCACTATACACATTTGCACTCTGACTGAGTTTCTCGATTCGCTCGCGTTTCACGACCCATAGTGTTGAAAATCACAGTCCAGGTTACAAATATCACATATAAATAAACTTCTGATGATTTGATGAATACTCTGATCTAAAGTCGGGATACCTCTAATATCGTGTGAGAATCCCTTTCCCGGCGAAGTGCGCAACTCGACGTGGCATTGACCAACAAGCCGTGTGGCAATACATCGTCGGAAATCACAATTTTACAGTGAAGATTTGTTCATGGGACAACCAGAAAGTGCTGAAAGAAGAATTGATTTGGGTTCATGTTTCACAGAAGCTGATAATGACTTAGCAACTTTCATCAGTTTATTTGCTTCCTGTGCTCAATACTTACCTATATTTTTAGTAAATATAGCATCAAATTCTGGAAAAAAATAAAGGTTTTCTTAAAATCCCAAATTTTCTGCCTTTTTTTGTTTATATCATATCAAAGTTTTCCACCAAATTATACTGAACTTACAGAATATGTGACAACATGTTAGTGAAGCATATGTATTAAAACTTGAAGCTTTCTTTCAATAGAAGAAATATATATTATCTATGTAAATAATTTTTTCTGTGCATGTACGAAACATAGGAGAACTTTTCTTTCATAATTTGGAAGCCAAAAATACAGGGAAATAAAAATTCCAGTCAATAACATTAAGATTTAGAAAGATTTGGTATTGCAGCGACCAGAATTTTCGTTGTTCTTTAAGAAAAAATTAAATATGATGTGTTTTACAAATGGCTGCTTTTAACTTGAAGAGTTTTATAGAATTTTATAAAGTTTGATTGTTCTGATATCATCATACTTATAAATAAAATATATAATTTGAATTACTATTAGTATACATGTTTAAAAAAATATCACTTTTGGAAAATCTCATATTTGTTCTACTCTTTCGCGACCAACAGAAATTCTACTCTCTCAATGCCGATATCTTTCTAAATCTTAATGTATTCGACTGGATCTTATATAACTGCCTATGTATCTGGCTTCAAATTATGAAAGAAAAAATATGTTTGAGCATCTGCAGTACAAAGTTATTTACTACAAATACTCATATTTCATCTAATATTGCAAAGTATAAACTTCAAATTTTATTAATGCTTCGCTAACATATTCATATGTTATAAGCAAAACATCGGTAAAATTTGGGAATTTTAGATACTTAAAAAAATACTCATTTAAGATTAACTCATTATAATAAACTCATTATAAAGATAACTCATTATAAGATTAACTCATTATAATATTAACTCGTTATAAGATTAACTCATTATAAGATTAACTTTATAGATTATATTATAGATTAACTATTATAAGTTAATAATAATTAACATATAAATAAATTATATTTTAACCAAAATATTAACTCATTTAAGATTAACAATACTCTTATTTGCCAATATTCAAGTAATTTTATTACAATGCTTCTCATATTGCATGTTATAAGCAAAAAATGCGGAAAACTTGGTAAGAAACCTTTATATCTTCCGAATATACTGCTATTTTCCCCAAAATATATATTTATGTATCGCACACATCAAACAAAACCATTTAGAAAGTTCAATCATTATCAGCTTTCTGTAAAAGATGATACCCAAATCCATTTCTTCTTGATCACTTTCTGGTCGGTACTCTCGCGCCAAATCTTCACTGTAAAATGCGAGTTCCGACGATTGTATTTCTCGCGTCTTGTTGAGTCAACACCACGTCGAGTTGTGCACTTTGCTGGGCAAAAGAAGGTGCCGCCCGTATATTAGGAGGTATCCTATGACTTTTGGCACTTTAGATTATGGTGTTCCACTAATTCGTTCTTATTACAATAATAAAACTACTTTTGCATGCTGTAAGAATGTTTCAAAAAAAATGTTGCGATTTCATAGACAGAAATATCTTGCTACTAATCAATCGGCAATTAAGCTCTGCGCAGAAAACTTTATTCAGTAGTTTTAAAACACAAATAAGATTAAATGACAATTATAAATCAACACAGACGCAATGCGTTTTGAAAATCTCTTTCGAAGCGGAGACAAAGAAAGATTTCGATTTATGATGTCTGTTGCTTTTGGGTTTATGTGGCAAGCGAGTCATTAGGACGATTTCTCTTTCATCGTGCTTAAGTAATCCATTGTTTTTTAAAATCTTCTTTAATTGAAAGTTAATGTTAAGACCTCTGTGGCTTACAGGACAGGCAGAGTACTACGCAACAGAATTTCAATCGAGTTGCTGCGCTCTGATGAGAATTTAAATCTCGATTTAAGTCCAAGAAACTTTTTTCGAAAAACTGTATTTCATGTCTAGACGAAGCGTCAAAATAGTGTAAATGGTTATTCAATCTTGTGATTCCTGAAATAACGAGAAAGCTCGAAGAATATAATGATGAATGCATTAAATTGTGAACACCAAAAGATTATTTCATGAAAGATCATTAAAATGCTTTAATTGATTAGTTGCTTTTATATGATTTTTGAATGCTGTATTCTCTTTTCATTTTCCCCACCTTTGTACATCTTTCACTCCATTTCACATTATTATTATTTTTGTGTATATGTGACTAGTTATTTTGCATCTATACTTTAAAAATAATTTTTAATATGTTTTGCATCTATTCCTGTTGATTCCTTTCATTGCTTAACTCTTTAATCAGAGGCTACTTTTTTTCTTCTATCTCCTTTGAAACCGGGCTATTTTGGGAGGTTAAGACATGAATTGGACTCTCCCAAGCTGGTGGTCATTTACCCCATCCCCGATGGAACCTTCCCTGAAAACCACAAGGAAGTGGGCTGTGGTGTGCTAGATAATGAGAGCCTCTAACCACGCTTATCTCCCCAAGCGATCTCGAACCTCACCTCCCTCAAAAGAAACCAACCACCTCAGACCGGCCTTCGTCGTCGTTGTATGTGAAAATTTCAAAACTGCCCAGGACCGAGAGATTGCAAAAAAAAAATGATTAGTTATCTTGTTAAGAGTTTTTTTATGTAAAGTGCGCTTGAATGAATTATCAAACGAAGTATGCTCATAAGACAAAACTTCGATCACGTTCGTATGTTTGATATTTAGTAGTATTCAATCGTTTAAGCTTTATACACACTTTTTCTTTAACGAGTTTCGATGTTGTTGCTTTGAGTGATGTTTCAAGTAGTAAAGATAAATTTTGAAGAGTAATTTTAACTCACTTCTTAATGTGTTAGATTGATTTGTATACCACTTGCATTTTGATGACAATACACTATTTTAGTATTTTCAGAACTTTATTATAACTCAGTTATTAATTAAATTAATTTTTTTGGGTTCCAGTCAATGTGTGAGTTTGAGAAACAATCATTTTAATATTAAAAAAGTAGAAAATAAGTAAAATAAGTGTTTAGTACAATAAAAAAGAAGGTGCTTTTTAAAACTGTTTTAAATAATTTAATTTGCATTAAAAAATTCTTTTCAATTTCAGGTCAGTAAAGATTCAATTTTTCAATCGGTTTTTTTCTTTCGAATGGCCTAAGATATTGAAATATTTTGCACTTGTGTGTTCTCAGTGATAATACACTATATCAATATTTTCAGGCTTTAGTTATCAGCTTAATCAATTATTAATTCGAATTCTGACTTTATACCAGCGGCGCCACCTGGTGGTGAATTTTAGAAAAAAATGTTTTAAGGATTTTTAATATTTATAATGATGAATTATAAATTAAAAAACTAAAAGAATGGAAAAGTACTAAAATAACAAGTTTCACTTTGGTACGCTAATAAAAGGTGTTTTCAAAGTACTAAATAATAAGCTTCCTACTTTTTGTACGCTAATAAAGTGTGTTTTGAAAGTACTGAAATAATAAGAGATTCTACTTTTCCGGTACGCTAATAAAGTGTGTTTTCAAAGTACCAAAATAATAAGTTTCTACTTTTGTACGCTAATAAAGTAAGTTGTTTTGAAAGTACTAAAATAATAAGTTTCTACTTTTTGGTACACTAATAAAATGTGTTTTGAAAACTGTGTTTTAAAATTATTTTTTAAAACAAATGACTTATTTCAAATTTTGATATCAGTGCATTTTTGAAAAAGCAGCGACAATGAATAAATAAATATTTAATGTGTTGTCATCAGTCTAGTTAACGGTGAAGCAAAACAGAAAATAGTTAAAACACATTGACAGAGCATTTCAAATGAGATCTTCTTGGTCCCTGAGGACGATTTGGTGAGTTGAGAATCTTCTAGATGTTCTTGAATTGCATTTGCGTCGTAAGCGATGATTTTCTGATTTCAACATCTGAGGGGCTGGCGTTCTTTCTCAACAGAAAGGTAAGGGAGAACTGAAACAGGGAAATACAAATCAATAAGAGCAAAAGCAGTTGTAAATGTATGAAAAAAACATATGAATTTTCCAGATTACTTATGTTTCACAATTATTAAAGATTGTAGATTTAATTGCGGATTACTATCAGGGAAACCAGGAACACAAAAACTCGCACTACTGTACAAAAATATTTATAGAAGTGCTACAATCAAACAGATATTCTTCATTATTATATTTTATATAACCTTAAATTCAAAATACTTCAGAATCTACCCCTTAATAATAATCTTATAGGTGCTAGCAATATTCTTTATTTATAATGTTCATATTTATATTATATACAAAATTTGTAAATCAGTAAAATCAAAAATTATTTAGCAATTCAAAGACCAAATTTTAGAGTCTAGCAACCTTCTAAAGTAAGTTTTTCTTCATATTAACATATATTCCAAATATTTTACAGTTAAAAATTGCTCAGACAATCAATTCTCTATTAGTAAAGTTTTCAAAATTAATTCTTATAGAAGCAAAGCAAGGGAATTTCTGTTAAGAATGAATTATAATTGGTTTCTCATTAGTTTATGGCATATTATTACACATACTTCTTGTTAGAATCAGTTTAAAAATTCAAAACATTAGTTTTCAGTTACACCAATTTTCTATTTAGTAATGTTTTCAAAATTGATTTTTATAGAAGTGCTTGTAAAAAGCAAGCAATTTCTTAAAGTAAGATTATAATTAGTTTCATTATTTATAGCATATTATTACACAAATACTATTGTTAAACTCAGTTTAAAATTCAAACATTAGCTTTTTCAAAGTGACACCATTCTCTATTAGTAAAGTTTTCAAAATTAATTTTATAGGAAGTGCTAAAAGCAAGGAATTTCTTAAGTAAGTATTATAATTGGTTTCTCATTATTTATGGCATATTATTACACAAATACTCTTGTTTAAATCGTTTAAAATTCAAAACATTAGTTTT
>BGPR01040814.1:0-13828 GCA_013235015.1 Araneus ventricosus | reverse complement strand
CCATAATATAACATAACATAACATAACATAACATAACATAACATAACATAACATAACAGTAAATCTCCAGACGTAAGAATCGGGGGGGGCTGCTCTCCTGAGAGATAAAACCAGAATTTTTATTTTAAAAAAACCACTACAACTGATTGTTTTAATTTCTTCCTTTAAAAAATAATAAAAGTGACAATATTGGCTTTCGGGTTTGAGGTAGGTTTTAGAAAATTTTCCATTTCATTTTCATTCCACTTTGTATTTAGAAGAGCTTGATGAATTTTAAAGACATTTTTTGATAAGGTTTTATTGGTATTTTTTTTTACAATTATCGAAAGTAATTGTAATGTCTTTATGATTTTATTGTCAGTGAGTAAAGTCTGTAAAGTTAAAGTGTTTTGGTTTCATATAAGCTATGAGGTTTTTTACCTAATCAAATAGACGATACAAAATTTTATGATCTCCTCCTGACATCAGAATCCTGGATTCGCCATCAAATAGACATTAAAAGAACACGGAATTGAAAAATATAATTCACAACCAATAACAGGAGAATGTACACCCAAGCACTTTCCTGCAAAGACAAACACAAAAATACCAAGATGTTGGTTATGCAATGCAAATCAGAACCTGATGTTATGTTATGTTATGTTATGTTATGTTATGTTATGTTATGTTATACTACCTGGTATGACCGGCGTTTCTCGGGATAAAAATATTTTCAAGTCTAAGTATTTATAACACTTTAAACTTAATTAAACAGTTTTTCTCAGCAACGCCTTTCTTTGATTTTCGTCCTCCAGTCCCGTGTTGTCCGACAACCTCGGCCAGCAGCAAAACTCCTCTTACCTTTTTCTCTCCGTAGTTTGAACCACCCAGCCACGAATATAGCCGTCCTTTGAACTCATTTTTCCTTCCCCTTGCTACGGCGACAACAGAAGTACTTTCATATCTTGGTTTTCATTACCATTCCCCTTAGTACAATTCTCTTCCTTTTAGTGTTCGTATGACTGATCAGAAAAACACCTACACAGTGATATTGTCCCTTCACCAACTTCACGACTCTTTCTTCTACCGTTAGGCTGGTTTCCTAACGTTAGTTCCGAACTGCGCTGAAGCTAATACCAAATTTGATGAGTTATCACTTGAGAAAATTCAAGTATTGTGTCAGTATTGTGCTCTTAAGCCTAGCCAAAATTGAAATAAAAACTTGCCTTTCATGAACTATACAAAAATTTAAAAGCGTTTTCATGCCTCATAATTTTAAAATGGCATGAAAGCATGAGATTAAATGCTTGAAGAAAGAATGAAAATCATTTCAATCTACCTCTCTCACACACACATAAAAAAACCCCTGAAATCAAATATCTGTTGTCACGATTAATATAAATACAAAAAATATTACTTTGAAGCAGGTGCGATAAAATATTTCAGCAATGCAATAAATACTAAAGTGAAAATTCTGCTTTAGTGTTAATTTCCCAAGAAAGAAAATTTGTACTATCACAACCGTAACAATTGCAAAAGCGCGTGAAAACCAACGGGAGTGCTCTCCCCTAAACTTTCTCGTATACTTTCTAAGTGGAGATATTGTCAAAATCTCGAGTTAGAATTTTTTGACGATTACAATACTTTCTCTTTGTATACTTCGTATACGAGAAAGTAAAAAGACGAACAAACCTGAAATCAAATATCTGTTGCCCTGTTTTTAAAAAAAATATTAGTTTGAAGCTGGTGCGATAAAATAGGCAATGCAATGAATACTAAAGTGAAAATTCTGCTTTGGAGTGAAATTCCCAAGAAGGCAATTCATACTATCACAACCGTAACAATTGCAAAAGCGCGTGAATAAAAGATTTGCTGAAATAATGAGATAAGTTTGAATTTTATTTACAACAATAAAAACATTGTTACAATTCATGTTTGAAAACATTATTAATATCCCGAAGTTTACAAACGTCGTGCACCGATACACAATATGGTGCGTAGTATGGGATTATACAGACCGACAGACAGTCAACCCTTCGACGGATTTGGTTCAAAATTTGATGCGGACCTACATTCATAATAATAAACTGTGTACCAAATTTCATCCCTCTAGCTTTAGTAGTTTTTAGTTATTGTGTTCACAGACGCACAGACAGACAGGCATAATTCTAAAATTGTGTTTTTGGTCTCAGGGAGGTCTAAAATGTGGAGATTCGTCAAAATCTCGAGTTCGAATTTTTTGTTGATTACAATACTTTCTCATTGTATATTTCGTATACGAGAAAGTAAAAAGATTTGCTGAAATAATGAGATTGGTTTGAATTTTATTTACAACAATAAAAACATTGTTACAAATCATGTTTGAAAACATTTTGAAAAATTAATTAAAATGTTGCATGGAAATAAGATCGGTGTCATTGAAAATCTAATTTTTTAAACTTTATGATGATGTTAAACTAGTCTTCGTGCGATAATATGCTCCGAAGTTATCGCGGAAAACGTATAAATTTGAGGTAATTTTTAATTAATTAAAATTCTAATTAAAATTTTGAAAAATCATTTCTAAGTGAGCACCTACTACCCAAGGAGCAACACCTTCCAAATTTCAAGTTTCTAGTCCCAGTGGTTTGGGAGATTCGGTGATCATTCAGTGAGTTCCTTTCTCTTTTATATATCTCTATCTCTACTAATAATAAAGGAGAATGTCTGAGTGTGTGTTGGCGCTCTACAGGGCAGATCACTGCACTTAGAACAACGAAATTTAGCACAAATATACCTTTTAGGATGGGAATGTGCACCTCTGAGCCCTTTTTTAAAAATTTTAGTTAGAAATTTAATTAATTAAAAATTAAGCGAAATTTTGGCGTTTTTCTTTAATAACTTCCGAAAATATTGCAGCTTAAAAGGATTTTTACACCATCTAAAAGTGCAAAAAATTACCTTTTCAATGATATCAATTAAGTTGCTATACGATTTTTTCTACTTTTAATGAATTTTTAAAAATATATTTTGGCATAATTCACAACAATACTTTTCATTGTTGCAACGCAACTCAAACAATTTTCATTGTGTAAATAAACATTTATTTGGTGCTTCTCTATCATTGTTGAAAGATAAATTAATAACTTAACGTTTAATGCTATGTTTTAATCAGCATATTTTCATTCAGCTAACACGCGGCTAGAAGTAAAACGTGCCTCCCCATTTTAAAGTTAAAATCAAATGCATATTTTGCAAGAGGAATAAGAGTGAAGTTGATGACGACCATGTGCAATTTGATATTTCATGACACAACCAGCTACTTGACTCTATTAGAGACGTTCATGCAGTCAACGAACAGAACAGGTACAAAGCTACTGAAAGAACATGTATTAAATGTTTATCACAATTTGAAATTGTTAAGGGAACCATGAATATCAAATTATGCATAAGAGATTCAAATGAAATTATATTCCTGGCGAACAAGCTGGTCGCCGAAGGCGGCTAGTCTCTATCTCTACTAATAATAAAGGTGAATGTTTGTGTGTCTGTCTGTTGACGGTCTACAGAACAGACCGTTGAACCTAGAGCTACCAAATTTGGTACAGGTATATTTTGGAGGGTGAGAATATGCACCTCGGGGCCATTTTTTTCAATTTTTTATTCAAATTTTTAATTATTTAAAAATTAAGCGAATTTCGGCCGTTTGCGGCCGTTTTCTAATGAATAAATTCCGAAGTAATTAACGCCCAAAAATTATTTTTATACCATTTAAAAGTGCGAATTTTCACCTTTCTAATGTTGTTAGTTTCAACTCTGGATGTTATTTCAGCGAATTTTAAAATCTTTTTCAAAGCATTATCTATTGCTCTGAAATCGGTGAAGGTCGCTGCATGGATAACACCCCTCACGGACAAAGTCACGGAACATTGTTTTATCTAGGAGGGGAGATAGGTTACCCCCCTTTTATCCCCTTCTTCGAGATGACGTGGAAGCAATTCGACTGTACCCGGGGTAGGAGGCGGGGTGTACCACAGTTGGCTTTAGCAAAAAGATTCACAGCTCACTACTACGAAAAATTTTTCCATCTAAATTTTAAACTATTTTTTAATTGACTATGTTAAGATAAATGCTGATTTTTTACAATTTTCAAACATTTTAAGCTCATTTTATGCTTAAACTACTTCTATTCCATTTTGAAATGTGACCTTTCCTCTGGTATTAAACTTAATGCTATGCGACTTTTTTTGCGGAATTTTATCAAACTTTTATTTCTGTTTCAAATTATACATGTTTTACCATATCCTTCAACAAACTCAATTAGAATACCACAATCAGAGCGAAACAGATAATGAAACATCAAATTAAAAAAGAATTGAAATAGCTTTTCGCTGTTATAAATGTCTTTATACATAAATTTACAATATTTTCTGATTACACATGATTGATTATGTTTTAAAGACTTATACCATTTTTATAACATTTTATCGAAATTAAAGGGCATTTCAAATTTATATTTGAGCATAAGCAGCTAAAAACTGCATTCATTTACTGTTCTCTAAAATTTCATTTACGAACTGGAAACTTACGACTTTGAATTTATGCATCTAAAGATGATCTTTTTTTACTACAGTGCACTCTCGATTATCCGGGTTAATCACCGGGAGGGATCGCACGGACAATAGAAAAACACGGATAATCCGAAAACTTCTTTTTATTAAAGAAAAAATCAACATCAGTGCAAAAATATAAAAATTACTTACATTTGCATGCTGTATAACATCAAGCTAGGAATTTTCCTTTTAACATTTACTGCTTTAAAAAATCTGTAATGCGTCTTTGCTTCTGTTGTTTGTTCATCCCTTGTCGTATATCAACACATATTTTACGAACAGCAGTAATGTCACCGTAATCAAATCCTCTTTGTCCCATATAATCTAACAATGTTTCCACAGATTGTAGAGCAGCAGAATGAGAAATTATATTTCCCTCATTTAGTAATCTTCTGTATCAGTACGAACTGATTCTCCATTATCAAGTTTTTGAAGGATTTCTAATTCTTGTTTAACATTTAAAACGTTTCGTTTTCGTTTCACACCAATCATTTCTACCAGTAAAAAATCTCACGCTACTAACTGACGATAAACAAGACGCAAAAACTAAAGGAACACGTGCGAAAGTGAAAGAAGACGAAGAAGTTAAAGAATGACATGTCAGTTAGAAGCGTGTTCGTACGAGAATGAGCCAGCAGGAAGTGGATGATTCATTTCTCGAAACAATTGGGGGTTGAACCGGTAGAGATTGCACGTGGAGGAAGAAAAAAAATCTATCTTTAGCCTCCGCCGTCACAGCTCACTAGTTTCACGGAATGAATCTCTCGATCGAACATTAACATCGATTTCACATGCATGATAAGCGTGAAAATATTTCTCCTTAAATTTTTTTTGTGAGTCTGGAATGAACACGCATAACCCGCACACGGATAATAGAGTACTGTATTTCATATCGGATACATCTCTATTTCATTTTTGATTTTGGAACTAATTGTTTTATCTAAAAAAAATAAACGAAAAATTCATTTTTTCATGACATTTTACTTAATTCATAATAGTCATTTGTTTGAGTGTACAGATGTTTGTTTTTTTTAAATGACAGTTTATTACGTTAAAAAATTCAAAGCGGTAATAACTTCGTCGGATAAATAGCTTTATTTACAAATTATTAACATTATTTCAATTAATAACAACTATTTCAAACATCATGCATATGTTGCATTTTTGATAGAAGTGAATCATTTTAAGTTATAAGCTCGAATATGTGCGAACCAGCTGGTCGCTGAAGGCGGCTAGTTAATAATATAGGAGAATGTGTGTTGGTCCTCTGGAGGGAAGACCGCTAGACCTAGAGCTACGAGATTTGGCACAAACATACTTTGAAGGGTAGGAATGTGCACTTCGGAGCCCTTTTTTAAAATTTTAATTAAATTTTTAATTAATTAAAAATTAAGCTAAATTTTGGAGTTTTTACTTAATAACTTCCAAAAACATTACAACAAAAAAATATTTTTACACCATCTGAAAATTAAAAAATATATATTTTTTGAATGACATCAATAAAGTGGTCGTACGATTTTTTTTCTCTAATTTTAATAAATTTTTAAAAATATGTTTTAGCATAATTTGCAACAATACTTTTCATTGTTGCAACGCATTTCAAACAGTTTTAATTGTTTAAACAAATATTTAATTGCGTGTTTCTCGTCCATTGTTGAAAGCTTAGAAAATATCTTACTGGATTTTGCTTTCGTCTTTTATTTGATCAATTTTTCTGTGAAATCTGTAAAGGAAGTTCTCAAGATTATCTTT
Source organism: Araneus ventricosus (assembly GCA_013235015.1). Lineage (NCBI taxonomy): Eukaryota > Metazoa > Arthropoda > Arachnida > Araneae > Araneidae > Araneus > Araneus ventricosus. The sequence continues at coordinate 7,505 of BGPR01040814.1, read as the reverse complement.
GCTAGGTTTTAATTCTTTTTAGCAGCGTGCTTTAAGCCAATAAGGATACTGCTGGACGTAAAATGTGCCGCCCCAATTTAATGTTGAAAGCAAATGCGTATTTTACGTTAAAGTAGACAAGGAACAGAACAAGTGTAAGGCTGTGAAAAGAACGCGGGTTAAATGTCTATAGCAATTTGAAGTTGAAGGGGGTAGAGGATGCCTCAAAATACCTCACTTCATTAATGACTCAGATCAGTAAAGTTGCTAAGTGATATTCCAGGCAAGAGATTTATAAACAAGAATTTATTTCACAGTGCAAACATGAAATTGTCGTTTAGAACATTAAAAAAATATTTAAATCAAAAATGAATTTGAAGATAGACACATCTCGTATCAGGAAAATTACCGTACACAAATATACTTGGGCGAGAAGAGGAACTCATTCAGTGCGAAGCCCAAAAGGACCATCGGTACATTTAGATTCGAGTAGCTGATGATTAACAAGTCGCGTGCAACTTCAGATGAAGCGAATCCGTTGAAAAGGCTCCAACTCCGTTCAGGCAAAACGGGTGTCATCAGTACTACCACACAGAGGCTTGTACAATCACCGATGCAGGGTGGCTTTAATCCGCTGGCATTCTCTCTCGGCCGGTCTGGGTCTTGGTCTGGACTGGCGAAAATGAAGAAGGCACTACTATATATATTTGGATAAATAGTGCGCGCGCAGTGTTGCACCTTTTTAGCATCCTTCATGTAAGAATAAAAATTCCACCTGCCGCCTCATGGCAAGATCAGAGGTGAAAAATTTAAAGGTTCGAGAGGCCTCCACAAGCTTAAAACTACTTTGTTAAGGGAACCATGAATATAAAATTATGCATAAGAGATTCAGTTGAAAATTTTATTTCCGGCGATCAAGCTGGTCGCCGAAAGCGGCTAGTAGATAATATAAAAGAGAATATATTGAATTTATAAGTTATTGTTGTGTTTTTGTTAATATTTTGTTTAGTAGTTGTTTTGTACTAAATTCTCTTATTATTCTACATATTATTTTTTTATTATTCTACATATATTCTACTTATTATTCAACATCCCTTTTTTCGAACTAATACAAGGCTTACCGTGATGAAAAAGGTATCAGTGGATGTTTACAGACTTCCGACATATACTTAATCATTTTATGTTAAAACACATTGTTTGTTTAAAAAATTTAAGTCAGAAGAAAAATGCGGTGCTCCCAGGTTGCTGACCTCCCGAGTATTGACCAAGTGCCCGATAATGTTTAACTACGGTAGTCGGACGAGAACCGGTGCATGGTTATTCGGTGCAATGTACCTGAAAGTCCTATATCTTATTTCATTTGTCAATATCCCTTTTTCTCAACTAACTCTAAAGCTATGGATAAGGTATTATGGGCGATCCTCAGACTTAGTGTTGGTTCCATAGAAATAAATTACTCGATACATTTAACAAGTGGCGACTCGTCAGCTCAGAAACAAGCAGTGATGCAAAAGTTTTATAGACCTAAGTTGTAGGCAATTTTGTACTGATTATTTTGGTATATAATGATGGTATACTAAATATTGATAGTTTTTGAGTTATAAACAAAAACCTGGAGAATTTTTTTCAATGTTTTTTGGATATAACTAAAATTCCAACAAAAATTATTGGTGGCAAACCTCAAAATCGTAATCAGCACCCGAAAAAACGTAACGAAGCAAAAAATTACAACTCCTCCAGAATTGGATTAAAAAAACGACTTAACGACTGAACTACTGAGAAAAAGCGAAATGAGGAAGTCGCGCAAAAGGAGAGCTGAAAAAAAATGCAGCTCAAATGAATGCAATTTCAATCGGAGAAAGGATTGCTTTTCTCCCGCTTTGCGTTAATATCGGATCCGTAGGAGGGGCAAAACTTGATGCAGCTCTCGTCTGTCTCTCTCTCTTAATTTTTGATTGATTTTCCGCCTTCTTTTTACATTCTTTATTACTTTTTTGCCATTTTCGTTGATCACTGAATTCTCAAATTGGAAAAGTAAGCCAATTAGAATAAAAACGAAAATACAATCTTTCAAAATAATTTCAAGGAGGACTGCAGTTCTTATGGACGAGCCGTCACTGCATTTAACTAAGTATAAACTATATTATGCTAAAGAACATTATATTATTACAGGATTTATGAAGTATTTACAATTAAAGATATGTACAGTTAATTATCAGTTCTATTGGGTGTCACATCAAGATTCGTAGTTTTAGCCTTTGTGACGCGTCATTGTTGAACTCCGTCCGTCGTCTGTCTGTGTCTTGAACGCAGTTTGATGCTCTGACGTTTATAGCGATGAGAGCGACATCTACTGGCAATCAGATGGTGTCCCACAGTATCAGTGGATAAGAATTTTTACCGTCTTCCGACATAGCATACTCAGTTTACGTTAAAACACATCTTTTGTTTAAAATTTTAGTTACCCCATTCGAGACGGCGCAATGTTTTGGAGACCATCCCCAGAAGCCGAAATGTGTTTTTGCTTTATATTGACCATTTTTAATAAAAAAACGTTTGCAATAGAAATCAGTCACTTCGTAACTCACTTCGAACAAATAAGATGATTGAACACCGTATGTGCAAGGTCACTCCTCAAAATAGTTTGACTTCAAAACGTCTTTCCGCTCGTGGGTGGAACTTTCTTACATGACAAAATACCTTAAAAATACCCGGCTCCGGGTTATCCTCGAAAGGGATTTTTTTTTAAATCGCCGTCATCTGCACATCTCTCAGTATCTTCACTAACTTCAGTTTCAAGCTCTTCCATTTCACTTTCATTTTCATTGTATTTTTCCGAATCAGTTTCCTCAAAACCCTCATCAAGTGTATCATCTAACAGTTCTGTATTCATATTCATGTATTCCTCAACAAAAGGAGGACATAAATAAATTGAAGCTAAAAAATATCATAAATAAAAAAACATTAAATTCATTGCAACAAATACAGTGACCTCTCACTTGTACGCGCTCTCTTTTATGCGCGTTTTTCACTCATGCGCCTTTTTTTCGCGGTCCCGGCCAGGGATATAGGAAAACAATGATAACTCTTATCTATTTATGCGCCTCACTAAAAAAGTACCTCTCACTTATGCGCGTCGCAAAAATTTTTTTAGTTCAAAAAGTTTTTTTTTCCCAGCAGAACAAAAACCCTTTTTGCTCTGCTTCTAGGAATGCATTCCCTCGCCCTTTCTCTATTGTTCAGAATCCAGGAACACATTCCTCTAACTTATGCACAGGGGTGTACGTGGGGGTTCTTGTGATTGACGTCAGTAAAAGTCGCATTTATACAGTAGCCAATTAGAGAGGTTAGTACGGTAAGTACCACGTGGCATTGATCGCTAACGAAAGAACCATCTCTGGAGTTTTGGTTAGATGGTTACGTTTTAAAATGACGAAAAAAAACCCAAAATTGTCGCTTTCGTTTAAAATGGATGTTATTTTAAAAAAATCGAAGAAAATCCTTGCACCTCGAAAAAAAGCTTTAGCGAAGCATTTTAATGTCCCAGAATCGACAATAAGAGAGATTTTTAAAAATCGGGTACATTTCCATTTTCTTTGTGTTCTTAAAAAATAATTAACGGAAGTTCTACACGTATTAGCGTTTTGAAACTAATCTTATTTACATTTTTCAGTAGTATATATATAGTATTAGTTAACAATATATGTACACTGTATTGATGCTTCACTTTTAAGCTCCCTTTTGTGGTTTTTCACTTATGCGCGTTTTTTTCGCTGTCCCCTGTGCCCGCGCATAAGTGAGAGATCACTGTAATACAGAATACACTATGAATCATAAATGCATAAAAAAATACATTTGTAGCATAATTTGTTGTGCACTTTTTGAGGAAGGGCAGAACTTACAAAAGGAGGATGGTTGGTCACCTTAATTTTAGGGACTAAATTGAAACCAATACCAATTTTATGTTTACACACTTCATAGATAATTTTTATTTTAATCCAGTCTTATCCCGATGGCTCCTTTTCCATACTGACTGATAATTGCAATTCAGTATCATTGCATACACAGTGTGCTACCCGTCTTTTTGGCTCGGAAATGCATTGCACACACGGTGTGCAATCCGTCTCGAATGGGTAAATGAAAAATTAAAACATCATAGACATTGTGGCATCATGGATGCCCAGTTCCTTCACACCTTTCCCTAACAAGTTACAAAATGCTAACCTATATAAATCACGTAATTTAACCTCATAACCTAATTTCTGCTAGCTCAGCCTAATTATTTAATTTCAACAACCTAACAAATGACTAAATCGATTTTTTTCTTGAGAGGTGAATGTGCGAAAGTTCTCACAAGTGTACTGGTGCTTATAATGGTTTTTTTTTTTTTGCTGCTTTGCACATTTATGAAATGCTTATGTACTAAGGAAAAAGAACTATTCTATTAATGAAATTGCTAACCGTTATAGAAATTAATCTAAATAATGAAACTGCATCAATGAAATAATGGATTTAATATACAGGGTGGTCGAAAAGTCTACCAAATTTCGATATGGGCACCTTTTGTAGCTCGTGTCACATCTAGGCGATACTCGATCTCATTCCACGTGCTTGTCAACATGGATTGACGATCAACATGAATGGCATATTTTCTTAAATGTGTCAAGGACTTTTCGCACACCCTGTACATTTAGTTGGAAAAAAAAAACGTTTTAGAAATAATGCGTCCACTCACTGAATCTATTTTTGTAATGTTTCTGTTTTTGTTCTTACCCGCAATGATGTTCGTATTTAGACACACCACTATATTATTTAATTATTCGATTTTCATTACACTTTTCGTTGCTCACCATACATAATCAAAAAATAGATAATATCATCTTAGCAGTGATAACTAGTTCGTCCGCATTGCGGTGCGACCTTTCTTTAGATACTTATCATAAGTCGAATTGAAGAAGATCATGTCTTTACCAAATGACAAGAAAGAATACGATTGTGTGTAGAAAGAACAGGTCGATACTTCGAGAGGGAGCAGAAATATAATAATACTAACCATGACAGAGAATAATTTTATCATTAACTTATAAAATAATGTTGCGTATTTCAATTTTTGTACCTTTAACATGTACTTCAGTACTTTTTGTAAATTGCGTGATGCAAAATTCGTACAGACAGAACACAACGCTTTACAAGACGAACCGTCGTTCGTAAAGCTACTGAATTTGTCAGGCAGTTTACTTCTTATATATTAGATGCTTTCTAAGAAATGGTTTTCAAAATTTTAATTATATTCTTAATTAATTAAAAATCAATCGGAATTAATCGATGTTTTTCCTCAATAACACACACACTATTAATCTGTTGATTTTCCTCAATATAAGTATCCGAAGAGTGCAGTTTTTAATTGTAGACAGTGTTCATATCTTTCACACAGACTTTACCAAATGAAACAATTTGCTTGTGTCACGCAGGGAAAGTTCTTGGCATTTTCCTCTGTTGAAATATAAACTTCTGTAAGCATTCCCCTCAAATATTATCAAGTGATCTGAGGTCGTGGGAATGGAGAAGATATGAGAAGTCTATTCGAAATGGTTATTCAGGGAAATATATGTTCCATATCAAAATGGTCGGATCACTATTAACACAAGTCATTGTACCATACTCTACAATATTGTTCGGTATTCTGAATGCAGCACAATATCGCGGAGATATCGCAGCATAGGGATAGAAAGACTTACCTAGTTCTACCGATTTTAGTGCAGGTTTCAGAACCTCTGCTAATAGAATTAAGTTGCGAATGGGGCACCTTTCTTTCTGGAAGTTTTAATTATTTATGAAGACCCTATTAACACAGAAATATCGTCAAACGTCAGTAGCCCATTCAGGAATATTTGAATGCTGCAGAATGGGCTCCCTGGGTATTCATTTATCAGATAACTCGATTTTGTTTTAAAACATGCCCTATCTGCACAAGTTGCTCTCCACAGTACTGTTACGATATCTTTACGATATTGTGCGGCATTCAGAATAACGAATAATATCGTAGAGATACCGTACAATATTTTATGCTAATATGGTAGAATTGCTATTACATTGATCTAAACCATTTAACTAATCCTTCGGAAGTATTTTCGATCTTTCAAGTAATATAATTTGATATTATTAGGAAAAATTAAAAATGTAAACCTGACATCATTATTTTTTCGGAAGTCATGATGTGATAAAACCGCCAGTTCAGAGTTCTTCATCTTTATGGCAATCATTCTGTCCTTCTCCATTTACAGATATTCTCCGCCAAGCACATTATAATTCGCGTCGAATGTTGTGGCGAACCCACATGCAACATTTCACGATATTCACGTGTTATATAAGCCATTTTATGTGTGCTAATAGGGAAACCTTCCACGATGCTGTGGTGCAGAAAAAGTAATTAATAGCAGTTTTGCTCAGCATTTTCCCTAGAAACCCATTTCGTATGGGATGTATACATCCAGCACCCTTACCCAACTGCTATTAACGTTTTCCTTAAATTCCTTCAGAATTTTTTTTACCTTTGAATGCGGGTCGGTACAATTGCTGTACCAGACACAAGGTTATGATAATATGCCCGTATTCAAAGTAGTTCTTCTAGTTTAAGTCCCCGAAGCCTAAAGGTTAATATACTGTATGCTTCTAATAGCTTCTGATACATTCTGCCGTTAATGACTTGTCCGCTTAAAATCGGATGTGTGCTCCGGGCCTTAGATGAAAATAATCGATCACGATATTAAAATAAATAAAATGACAGCTTTTCCCCCTTTCAGGCTGGAGCGTCTACTGTACGCTTAGTGAACCTAATCTTAAATCAGGGCCAACTAATATGGGTTTAGTTTAGTTCCATTAACGTCCCGTTTTGAAGCAATACAAGAGAGATCAGATGACAAGGACGACACCTGAGCTGACACCCCTCTCTTCAAACTTTCGCACCACATCTTTGGGAGGACGCATGACCCCTTACGTATGATGTGGCGTGTAACGGGCCCACATACATGGCGGATCTTCAGTCGAATCGAGTTTCGAATCTGGAGCCCTCTGGCTCCCCAGTAGCACATCGATATTGTAAAATATTTTGGGCAATATTGAACTATATTGTGCAGCACAGTATCCGTGCAGTACAGTATCCGGTATACCGAGGAATACCGGATACTGTATATACATTTTTAAAAGTTTTATCAAAGTAAAATTTTGACATAAAAATATTAGTTTTAGCTTAATAATTCATATTATTTAAAATCTTATTTCAAAAAATTCAATGGAACAATTTCAAATCATATCCTTAACTCAAAATTATGGAAAGGTAATTAAATCAGGAAGACAATTCAAAATAAGAGATGTGGAGATGCACGATACTTCGTATCAAACTAAGCTCTTTAACCGCATTCTATCTTTGGCGTTCGAGGTCTCGCTGGTTGAATGGATAAGGCGACAGGTTAACGGGTTTATTCTGGTACCCCCGGTTGGGTTGGGAGACGCACTTTTTCCGCACG
>BGPR01040813.1:0-13828 GCA_013235015.1 Araneus ventricosus | reverse complement strand
CGCACACAGCAAAAAAAACAACGAACAATAAACCTGATTAGAACCTGTGACCTACCAAGCTGGAAGGCTCTAAACTATCTGGCCGAGACAAACCGATATAGACAGACTAAATTTACCCGTCTGATTCGATCTCGGTATACGATGTATTTAAACCATTTTCTTGATTTCTGGCTGAATTTTTGAGCTGAGAAATATGATCGAAGCCAAAGAGAGTCGATTCGCTAATAAATCTGCTGCTTTTTTGTTATAGAAATAAACGATTGAAATGAGTTCAAAAAGTAATTACTTTAAAATAAGTGTTAAAATAGAGCGTCATTATTTCAATAAACTTGACTGTTTTTCAATGATTCTGCTTCATAAACGTTAAAATTTCAAAATACTTAAGAAAAAGTTTATATAGTTTCTTTTTAAAGTTATAAGTATTATTTAAAAAAAAAGATGAAAACGTTCGCAACGCTTGAAGAAAAGAATACGCACAAACTCATTGATCTACTGAAATCGCTGCGCAGCTGACGGTCCAGGATGTCTTTAAAATCTGGATGTTCTCGGAAACAGAGACGCGATACCCACATCCTTCAGGCTATTTTGCATCAGTTTGTTTTGGCAAACCGCAGAAACCTAATGGTAAGGAGGGAAGAAGAAAGCACAATGCGGCTGAACTGGCTACAAGTCTGCCTGGCTTGACGCGTCAACCTGCGGATGTCGACAAGGGTATTATTTTGGCTTTCCAAAACCAACCTATGTAAATTGGCGGCTATCTTAAAGGAAGACCATGCAGAGGTTGTTACGCCCCATAAAAGAATAGAAGAAGAAGAAGAAAAGAAGACGATTTAAGAATTTCTGAATTTTAAAGTTGAATACTTTACTGGGAAGATTAATCAACCTAAAAGCAGCTCTACAAAAAGTCAAATTTAAATGTTTGAGCCCCTACTAGAAAGTCATTCCGGCAACCAAGTCAGCCACAGCATACAACCTTCATCTAAAAATTCCCTTTCGACAGATTTGCAATATAGAATTTAAAGTTCTTGAATAATGAATTTAACAACAAACTTTATGGATCCTTAGCTTCTGGAAATTACCAATATCATTGTCACATCATCCATCACTACCAAACAGAATCAAACTCCTTAAAGAAAGTTCTTTTGTAAAATATTAGACTACATTAAACCGCCTACTTATTCCTGCCAGAAAGCAAGTGGAAATCTCCATAGAAAAAGAGTTTCTTTCCTTCTTCCTCGGCCACACTTTCTAAATCCCAAGGTCGATTTTAGTGGGTATGGGGCCCACTCACATCTCAAAGGTAAGCTTGGCAACCTGGCCTAACCCAATCAGTCTGCTGGATTCTTGCTAGTTGTCCCAAAGTCCATCTCAAATTCCATTCAAAAAAATTTAACAGCAATAACAGGGTCTTCTCATATAGGTTTTATAAAATTTCAACAAGTTTGATGAACCTGACATTTTATTATGTCTCTAGTGCTTTAATCGAAAATGCCATCTTTAAATATATGATGCGTTCTTGATTCTTGGCCTTTTAATAAACATCACAGATTTTATGTCTTTGATTCTTCCGTCTCTTTACGTAACTGACCATTTTTAACTGTTTTTATAGTTTTAATTTTGCAAAGTCTTATTTTTTAAGTCGGAATCTGGTTTATCTGGGGTGTTGCAATTTATTCTTATCTCTGATGTGTATTTACACGTTCCGAAACTTTAAACCTAGTGCGGTTTTAGAAGACCTGGTACTTGCGTCGTGACTTTAAACCCCTTAAATTGGAAATTTATCTTTAACATTATCTAAAACGATTCCAGACCAATAGTGTAAGTTTTAGTGTGATTATGCTCGTCATCCCCATAATGTCGGTAGCTCACGATTTTAGGCATCTCCGATCCAACTTGGTTCCTGCGTGAATTTTTTTTTAACGACCTGTGGCTTTGTCTTTTGTGTGTTTGTCGCGCTTTGTTAACCTTAAAACTGGAAGTTTTCTGCAGTGCTTTTTCTTTAAATAGTCAAAGAATCATGATCAATCCCATGGCCAAACCGTCTTAATTCAAGAATACATAATCTGTTAAAGAGCTTTGTGTAAATTGAAATTGTTTGACCCACCAAATTTTGTGGAATCCAAAAGATCACGCGGTACCGGGTCCAAAATTCAGTATAATGACTTGAAACTAAATACTTAAAACGCATCATGTCATGGCAAACGAGAGCAGAGGGCGAAATAAACCTAAAAGCTCTTTAATTAAATGGGTAAATACATAAAATTGTAAGAATTGCGCATTTAATTAAAGATAAATTTTACAAAACAAATGAAAAGTTTCCAGCAGATGATTAAAGATCTGTATCCACAACCTGACCCAAAAAAGACCTAATTCCATTCTTCCAATAATGACCAGTGAATGCCGTAACGGCGTAACCACTCATATTCCGCTAAGTACTTGCGGAATATGTTGAAAACCATGGATAAAATCTTAAATACAGTATCTTATCCTATTAAAATTTTGGAAGGCAAATAAACGCAATAGACGGTATAGTCTCATATCTTCTCAATGAACTGTCGAACGATGCAACGAGCGAAACAAGACAAAGGGAAGCCTTCAATTCAAGAACTTCTGGCCATTAAAATTCCCAAATTTTAATTAGTGGAAAGCATGAATTAAAACCACTACACATTTTCACTTTTTTGTTTCTGATATTTATAAATTCAACATTAATATTAAGACGTAATTCAAAATTATTTTATTATGAAGTCGTCAATTAAAGAATATTGTTAAGAACAACAACAGCAGCTGACGCTGTATAGAAAATACACATGCTATAAATTTTTTTTTTATCCTGTGATATAACGGGGTCCAAATCAGAAATAATTTTTAAACGAAACTAGTAAGTAAGTGTTTTATTTCTGGGAAGTTATAAAGCCGAAAGATGGCAGACATTATAAGTAGGTGATTTAACCACTGTCCATTGATCGGATCTCAAGCTTAAACACGAAGCTTCCTGTCTAATGAGACATTTGGAAGTTACTTTATTTTTGTTCTGGTCTAATCTCTGCCTATTTCAAAAGTATGCGGAATTACAGGGATGCTTACAGTAGAGACGACGCACTGAGAAAACGAAAGTTGAGAGTTGCCGAACCACAATGTTAGTACGCTGACTATCAACCATACAACGTAGAGAAGAGCCAGATAAACAGAAGAACCTGACAGACGATCAAGGTGAAGGACAAACGTGAAATTTTAAATATCAATAAATATGTTAAAGAATACGCCTGGCATAGGAACGCAACGTTTTACACGTATCAAATAGGCGTAAAAAAAAATAAACGAGGCGGCAGGTTGCTCAGTAACAAAGTGATCTGAGATTGGAAAAAGAATATTCAGCTACTCTTTGGAGAAAAGTAAGGACAAATATCATGGAAAAAACGGTTGCATGAAAACATGATCCGAAGCACCACGTGATCTGCACTTTCCGCCTGGAATATCCTGTATTATTCAAGATTGCCCAGCAACGCCGGGCTCAAGTGTTAATTTCGACATCCGCGCGGATTATCCAGTTTGGTGATTATCCGGTTTGGGATCATCCGTGCTCTATTCTGGACTCCAATGCAACTTGTTAAAACATGCATGTGTAAAAAATTGATACAGATGTTCTGAATTGAGAGATTCCTTCCTGTTAACCAGTGCCGCGACGGCTTGAGGCGTAATAGACGCTCCACGTGCATCTTCAATGATTCAAACCTTTAATTTGGAGAATATAACTGACCCACATCCTGCTAGTTTCATTTAGAAGCATGAAGAATGCCTTCCTTCCTGAACACTTTCTCGTCCCTGTGAATTTCCAGCATGTGTCCCTAGTTTTATGTCTGTTATATTCTGTGTCAGTTAGTATGTGGAAATTTTTCTTTTTACTACAAAATGCAGAAACGAAAAGGAAACGTATTTAAATGCTAAACAAAAATAAGAAACTCTAAACTTGATATTTGAGAATCAGCCTGTACTAGATGCAGAAGATAACAAATGAGGAAACGCACCATTCTGCTGCCTTGCCACCCAGAAACTCACAGACTGAGAGGGACAAAGAGGATTTGGATTACAAGAGGTTTACTTCCTTATGTCTGTAAATATGTGTCGATTTACAAGACATTGAACTGAAATATAGAAGCAAAGATGACATAGGATTTTTTTAAAACAGAATATTAAAAGGAAAATTTTAGTTCACAAGTATACAGTATGCAAACTGCAAGTACTACATTGTACTTTATTGATGATTTTTAATAAAAGAAGCTCGGATTATCCAAAGCTTACTGAACCAAAAGCATCCGGGTGATTGAACCCGACAACTGGGAGGTACCTGCAATAATTGAGGATTAAAACGTGTGTGTCTCTAAGCATGCGCTTATACACAGATAATTGGACTTAATAAAATGTAAATTTTTTTAAAGAACAAAGAATGGTTTTATGGCACAGCCTAAAGTTGAAAACGTCAGTCAAAACAATTCCTTACTTAAAAAAATTAACTCATTCATTAGAACTATTGCGTTCATGATATTAAAATTTCAAATATAATTGTATTCCCTAAGTAACCATTTTAGAAAACTCTCCTTTATAAACTACTTTTATTCTTGTGAAATTAGTAAAATTGTTCCTTTACTTATAATTCTTATTTTAAATAAGACAAATTCCATGGGTTCTCAGCCAACTTTTAAAAAAACATTTGATCATAAAAAATATGAATATTTGTTAGTAGTACTATAGAACTATTACCTGTCGGTAATTGGAAAGTTTTCAATTTTTCTGCAAGGATGGTTTATTTAACCATCCCTGATTAAGAACCACATTTTGGAATGTTGTTTTACTTATTCTTATTCATTTCAGAAAATCTGATTAAATTTTCTTTCATAAATTTTCTACTGAAAAAAATAATACTATATTGTTTCACTTTCTTACAATAATTACTGTTAGACAGTTATTTCAGATATTAATTTTTTTTGTATTTCTAGTTTTCAAAAGTTATTTCTGCAGCAAGCAGCATACACAACATATCTAAAATATATTCTAAGTGTTGGTATGGGACAACATCCCCATCTATAGTAATAGAAATGTCCAGATATGTCCTAACGCTACGGAGCGACATTTTGTTTGTTGCCATTGAATGATGAACTGCATAAGAATATTGCTTACCTCAGATTTCTGTCAACGAGTTTGTTTCCTGAGGCAATATCTTTAAAGGTACAATCATCCGATTTGCCTGGGTTCCACAATGACCCTGCATTAAAAAGGCAAGCTTCCGCCTGTGTTCTTATAAGTATAAAAAAATTATCTTAAAGTATAATTAACAGTGTTCTTTTATTATTGGAAACGCAATTCAACCAAGTTTTACAAGTTTTGAAACAAAATATTTAATTATGTGCTCATTACCAGAAAAAGCTCAAAGTGGTACAATTCTCACAAAGTCATCCTTGATCATAGTCTGCTCCAGTTCAAATGATGACGGACAAAAAGATAGAGAGTTAACGGGTTCACCAGCCAGGGACATTCCTGATTCAATACAGATTCCAAAATGTAACTCTTGCAAGAACTGCAACAGAGCATACTTCCTCTTATTTTGAAAAAAAAAAAGCAAAATAAATGCTTTAAAGATATTTCTTTCTTTTCTTCTAGAATCACCTGAAATCTGAGAATTGATTGAAACCCTAAGTTAAGAATTCCTCTAGTACCTTTCCGTTCACAAAGCAACAAAATCATCCATCATAACCCATATACTAGAAGTTTAAAACAAATTTCAGTCACTAATTTTACTCATCACCGAAACTTAACAAAACTTTCACCTATAACCCAACCCCACATATATATATATATATACATACAGAATATTACATTTGAGATTTAATTTGTGCGAGAAACCTGCAATGCAAAAGCTTAAAACCACACGACCAATTCTTTGACCATCTTATATTCCTCTCTGAATTTCCAATAACCATGACAATCACCTGAATTTCGCGGCGATCTTTTTGTTTGCTTGTTATCTATTATTACATACTAGTTTTACAGTAAGTAGAAAACCTAAATAAACGCGTCCACAGCAAATGTTTTAAATACTGCTACTTTAAAAAAGTATTCCTAATTTAAATTTTGTCTTCGTAGATCAATTCAAACAAACACATGACAAATCCCATTCGCCATTAAAAAGGAGAAGAAAGTGTCGAGAACAGGAAGAATCTTATTATTTAAAAAACGCAGAACAGATACTTTCTAAAGAAAAACAAGTTATTTTCTGGGGTGGGAAAACGTTCTGTCATAAAATGAGAAAATATTATTATTTCTTTTAAAGAAAGGCTAATAAACTAGACTATTTATCGTTTAATTAAATACATCTTCATTCTTTTTCTGTTATTTGAGGCGCACTGCGCAAGAACAATTGATTTCAAGAACGAAGTTGGGATCATAGTCTCAAGAATTTCCATGAAGAATCACAAATTTTAAAAATCCAAAGTCGTTATCCAGACGTTACAGACCTTAGCTGTTCTCATTTATGTTTGTATATCAATCTCCTATCCACAGATTATCACCAGACGACAAATGCTTAGAAAATAGCTAGAGAAATTTTAAGCACATTTTCTGTAATATGGCCCATCTTGGTTCTTTGCACAGGTCTCTGTATTTCGTTCGGGCCATAGAAACCATATATGTAAAACAAAAGGAAAATTCATTAATTAGGTTTGTAGCCAGCAACCAGACTAAAATAGATTTTCTTCAAAGACTGTTCACAAAAACTATAAAGCTTAAAGAAGGTTTAGCATAACCGCAGATAATCCACTAAATATTTGATTCTTTTTTAAGAAATTAAACTGCATGTGGCCCTGTGTCAAGCCTGCCTACAGGAAACCCTATATAAACAGTGCTGAAAATTCATTAATCAGTTTGTATGCTGCTAAAAAATCCAGGATTCAATATGATTTTCTTTCCAACCCTTGCCTACAAAACCAAGTGAATTTTAAAGAAGGTTCTTAAGGAAGGTCTCGCGAACCTGCACAGTTTATTTTGCCGAACAAAACTGATAACGGCGAAGCGAGAAAATTATTTTATATTCTAGTGGCTCGCTTATTCCTACTGAAATGCAAGTTATTTATAAACAGGCCGAATCTTTATTTTGTCGACGGCCCGCGTTTGTCACCGCAAGTCATAATTCCAAATTCTGTAGAACGAAAACAAGTTTAATCACTCGGAAAAAATTCTAGCATTCGGGCGGTTTACGAAACCCAGCTCATAGGAACGGTGACTTTTCGAGAACCCGTGAGACGAAAATTATTCCCGCAACTCGATATTCTTCAGCCATTTTGAAATCATAACCCACTGAAGGATGAAAGCAGTGTGTAAGCAGCTCTAGCACAAGGACCGCTGGATCTAGAGTCAGAATTCCATCCTGCCTAAATGAGCAGAAAACGTCTCTATTCTGGCTTTAGCTGGGAAACTTTAAGGAATGAATTTAATTACCATGAAAGTTTCATTTTCCTAGAGAATTTCCAAAGAACTATAAATACAGGAAATTATTTTACGTCATCTGAAAGCAAATTTAAAAAAATATCTCCTTCTATAAATTAAGCCAGCGTGTCTTCTAATTTAACAATTTTAAAATAGATGCCCCATGGTGCATGACCTCTATACCAGTCATTCTTCCTATTCTGTTACAATGGATTCAAACCCTGTTTCATACCGCTTTAAATTAAATATTTGAATCGCCTGCTTTTCCATTACTTGAGTTAAATGTATCCACTGGATTTATTTGAGGAAATAATCCGGAAAAGCTTGAAATGATTATAGATACACCTGAATTTTAGTTTGTCGTTTTAGCTTTTAATTAACGCGTTAGAATGTAAAATGCCATGTAATTTAAATTACTCGAAACTAGCCATATTTACCGTAAGGAAATAAAAGAAAACAAAGTATGCTGACAACGTCCTAATAGTGCTATACATTTCAAGGAGTGAAATAAAGCAAAAAGGTCCAATAGCGACGAAAAGAAATACAAGAAACGCCTACTAAAGAATTTATGTTGAATAATGAGATTAATAGAATCAATGAAATACTAAATAGAGCATAATAGATTCAAGTTGAAATTATATCCTGGCGAATTAAGTTGGTCGCTGAAAGCGGCGAAAGAATTTGAGACAATATAAGCACCCTTATATTAAAAAAGACATATATATTTCTCGAAAAAAAAAATGGCTTATTTGATAAAAGGCAAGTAGTATCTCCACTGAATGCCAGGTAAGAGAATATTGTTCTGAAAATCGTCCCGTGTGGGTGAGATGAATTAGTCCAACAAGCAAGATAATATATCCAGCGTCGCCATTGAAACGAATATTCCAAAAAAAAAACCTGTTAATATGGTAACAAGAAATAGCTAATTTGTAAATTAAAGTTTTAGCAAATACAAGCCATGAAAGCAAGTTACTAATAAACAACAGAAACAGCACCAACAACAGTGATCTGAAAGGTGAGTCTAAATAGCTAGATCATCTCGCACAAGTGAATATGACCTAGAGAGAAATTCATTGATCACGGAACCCAGGCATTTGGTCTTCCAAGAAGGCACGAGACGTCAAAACGGATTTTTCTAAAGAATCTCTGATCTCGGTCTCACATATAGAAAACATGGCCCTCATCAGAACCTTTATTCGTCGTGCTGGGTCAGTATTGGGCCTCCCAATAAGGAAATAAAATTCTTGTAAAATCCCTTCTTCCAACCATAAGACTGGCATATAGTGGAAAAAGTATTTTATAGATTCGTAAATATCGTGTTTCTTTATTTTTCTTTCAGCAGACTTTGCATCACGTAAGTCCCTCAAACTGCCTGGACCCATACCTATGTCCATTGCTCACGCAAATAGCTCTATATAATGGCTGTGGTAAGAAAACTCATAGTATGACCAGAGCTGCCACTTTAATTTTACACAATATAAAGCTAGTTATTAGGAGGTTAAAAGACTCCACAAGTTTCTACCAATGAGAGGACCTAGGGAGAAAGGGAAGAAAGAATGGTGCTTCCTGTCAGTACAATAAACACTAAAAAAATAGAGAATGGTTTAGTAAAGTGTTGCAGACAAGGAAGTAGTTTCTGTAGTCTCTTTAGCAAATATGATGGGGATAAAGAAACGGCAAAATGATCTATAGTCGAGAATAAAACAGACATAATATTTTACGTTGATCGGAGGGATCATGAGAAGGAGAGGGCAAAAGAAAAATCAACGAGTTATTACAGTGAAAAAACTGTTTTATTAAGTTTGTGTTAATATAAGGCTTAGGACTGAAAATATTTTACCTCAGAGTACAAGCTGCATATAGTTTTTTCTAGTCTGTTGTTGCACGCATTTAATTTTAATATAATTACATTTTATATAAAATATAAAAAATTCATACATTGGACTGAATATTAAATATTTTTGAACTGATGGCAGACAATTACTAACATCCGCACGAGTATACCGCCCAAATCACAACCTCTACAACCCATTTTACTTCCTTTAACGTTATATATAAAAATTACAATTAAATAGAACTTATTCTTGGGTCAAAAATTAAATTTTAAAACTTAAAAAACAAAATCAAGAGCTAAATTAGCACAACAATGGCGCCCTGGGCCAGGAGGACCAACGAATTATTGATAAGATTTTGCTGTTTGGGTCAACAAAGACGCAAAATTAAAAAAAAAAACAACACAATATGTGTCTTGGTGTAAGATAGAACTGCAGTCATCACAAAACACAGCCATCGGTAAAAATTTTATTTCCCACTGGGATGCCTGAACTATACTCATGGTTTGAATTTCTAAATTGAAATTACACCGCCATTCTATGTAACAATTTGAGTTTGAATTATCCACCAAACAAACGTTGTGTCTAGTCCAAGTTAAAGCAAATTACTACTCTATTTAATTTCTTAAAGTAAATGTAAAGCAAAATCCCTATCTTTATCTACGCTTAAAGTAAAATCTGATCTCCTCATTCCACGTTCCAAAGCTGCACCCTATACCCATTCACTCTCCAGTACAAAATCTAATGCTTAACGCAAAAAAATTCTGTCTGCTATATACTAATGTTAAAGCAAAATTTAACTTCTATCTACATTAAATAAAAAATTATATTCCTAATTTACGTTAAAACAAAAAATCTTTATCTATGCTAGCAAAATATCCTATAGAGTCAACCAAACAAGTGAGGGTTCTTACAATTATTTGCCAAATAACACGTATTGCCGCGAATATTGAATCGTCAATAGTCCTTCCAGCTGAATTTATTTAACTTCCTCACACATCTGACACCGTGCTTAATCTACACTGCACAAACTCGAAAAGTAGACGAGGAAACACATACACAGTCCTCAATGCCCAAACCTACGTACATTACATAACCAGACAGAAGAGAAACGATACAGCAAAGGAAGATAGTCTTGAACGAATTGAAATTAAATCTCCAATAGAATCAATCGCAAGCATGTCATCACAAATCTGCTTCATCAGTCCGATCTCCCATTGAATCTAATTTAGGTGATAGGCACGGTTAGCTCACATCAACCAATCACGAAGTAATCCTCTGTGATGCGATTGAATAAATGAAGAAACAAGACCGCGCCATTTTTTTTGAGTCTGCCTGATCGTTGCAGTTCTTTTTGGTACATAGTTCTCCTGAAGAAATACTTATGAAAGTCATCGTCCATTGCGACACCCCGTGTCACGCATCGGTCTCTTAACTTCATCAAAAGATGCCAGTTTTTCTTTACCTTCTCCTTCTAGTGCTCCTTTTTCCAGTTTTTTCTTCCCTTGTAATATAGTCTTCATAGGTCTATGCGTGTCCCAAGAAGTTTGTCTTAAATATCCTTCGCTGAAGCCTTGGATGTGTAATGCTCTGGTTTGGTATCCCAGTGACATCTCAATTATTACTTTGAATCTGAATTTGATTTATTACTTAAAATGACCATCTTGTTGTTGAACTTTGAACCGCTGAGAATGCATTGCTAATGGAAGCATGTGTTAGTTCATGCTATTTTGTTACACCCGGCATCGTCGTCTTTAAGTTGGTTGGAAGTTAATATTTAAAAAACGATTACCTTGGTTACTATGTAGCAACGAGTGATTACTCCCGGGAAATTCGTGGAAAAATCTGTTGGAGAAAATAGTTACAAAGAAACATTGGGAGGCTAAAAATGAAAAACAAAGATAAATTTCATTTTACTTTTTTCCGAAAACAAGAAAAAGTCCCCATATAATATTGTAGCTGTAACAGACAGAATAATAGCTTTGTATGCTAATGCGCAAGTCGGTGCGAATGCATCTATAAAAAATGTATTCTATTTAGAATATAAGTTCTTTTCAAAGCAACTTTATCCTGTTAAAAGTTAAGATGTTTACTCTTGCCTACATTTTTGAGTGCATTTTTTTCCCTTATAGAAAAAAATATTTGTATATAATATTACTAATATAATAGCCCAGATCTCTCGGTAACGCTCTGACGTCACCAACAATAAAACTCGCGCCATAACACTGCGAGACGTTAAACAGCATTATTTCATTATTAAAGAACCTAAATTTCAGTCATTTTAAATTTAGAAGAGTAATTGTCGTTCTAATTTTAAATTTAATAGCTCTAAAATAGTGAAATAAAATTTTCTATCGATTGATTTCAAATTTATCGCGCTATGATCAATAGTTCCAGAGAAATATTAAATTATATTCATCATATATTTCAAATTCATTTCTGTTTTTTAATAGAAAGTAATAAATTACGTCAGTGGTATATCATGCGTGTGATATAGTTTGGACGTTGTTTACCGGAATGTTGCTTACCAAGAGGTTTTTTGAATCAAGAAATATGTAAAATAAAAAAAAAAAATATTTCCTGTCATAAAACATATGTTTATTTTAATTGTTTTCAATCAAGGTTAAACATTTCTCTCACATATATATCTATTTAAACACGTCAAATTTGACGGAAAATCTCTGGAATGAAGAGGCAATTTGCACCCGTCATGCCATGACGGGTGATTTTCTAATAATAAAATAATGGTTGAAAAAATGGTGAAATGAAATAAGAGAATTGAAACAGCGTTGCTTGCAAAAACAAACGTTTCCAAAAAGCATATATATATAGATGAAAATTATAGATAATAAAATAGCAACAAATATCTTTGATAAAAGAAATGCATTTAATTTTCAAATTAACAAATTTCCTTTTTGGGATAGTAATCTTAGCATTTCTGTCTTCAAGAATTTAGTGAAAAATTATATAATTAGAAATAATAATTTGGTAACAGACATTGATAATAGAATTAAGAACATAAAAAATTTTAATTCTTCAGCAATGGATTATGGAATGCCTATTAGTTTTCTAAGAGTATATATAGATAAGAAATATTTAAGTCATTTAGAATAAAACATTCATATTGGTATATAATGGAATATTTTTATTTCTTTGAGTGTTGGTTGGTGTGTTTTCATATTCTACTTGTAATGTGTAATTTTATTCAAATTTGGTTATTGAGTTATTGGTTTCAGATTTATTACATAGATGGCTCCAGGATCTTTCAAGTGAAATTTTCCTTTTTAATAGACATTTTTACCAATTTTCAAATATTATCTAGATAAATAATTGCATTACATTTTTTAAATGGTTTTGAGATTTTTAATATAGGTATCTTACTAATTCTTAATATCAAAAATTAATTATATTATTTGGTCAATTATGCTATTTCATAATTGGAATTTCAGTATTGGCAACCTGTGATGTCAAGATAAGTGGCGGTTTATATTGAAAGTGTTGAATTCTGGTAAGGATTAGTAGAGAAAACTGATTATTTAATGTTTAATGAAAAGAATGGGTATTTTATTGAATGATATATTTACTGTTTTTAGTGCAATATAATAGTGCAATATATTGTTGTATTACATATTTTTATCTCGAATTTTAGTTCTTTATATATAGTTATGTTTTATTGTTAGGGTTAGTGTATGACTTTTCTTTCTAAATTCTTTCATTTTAGGGTAAATTACCCTGTTTGTTTTTTCAACAACTTTAGTAACAGCGATGGTTTGTACAGCAAATTTAATTTAACCTGGCTAAAGCTTGTCCACAGCCAAGCTGCTACATTAATTGTTGAAAACTCCATTTACTTGGATTGCCTTTTTCAATACTTTTAATAAAAACAGAGTTTTTTACTTGTTGAAGTATAAATGTTTAAACTTAATTTATTGTTCATGGTATTTATAGAATTTTCAATTCCTTAGATTTTGTTTTAAATTTGGTTGTATTGTTCAAATAATGACTTTTTAGTATGGGGCCGTTCAAATATTACGTAAGCATGTTTTTGGTATTTTTTTGGCTTACTCTGTCAGCAAAAATAAACGATATAAATCCCCTCTTATAATTACGTAACCAAACTGCAGCCCCCCCCCCCGTTCTTTTTTTTACAAAACGTATAACAGTTATAATCTAATTTTAAAAAATTTTAGGACTTAATTCAAATAAAAAAACTCTAAGTCGGCTTAAAATGAAAAAAAAAAATATATTTGTTTAATTTTCTTACAATTTCAAATTTAAGCTCACAAAAATCAAGTTTAAGTTTCTTTTGCCAAATTTAATTTTTTTTTCAAATTTAATTTTTTTAAATTAAATTATTTGTGCAAGTTACAAGAGATTTTCGGAAATAAAGTGATTTTAATGTCTTACGTAAGCATCACTCATACTCCCCCTCCTCCCTTGTCAGCAAAAATAAGCAAACCCCCTCCCCCTCCTTGGGTGCTTACGTAATATTTGAACGGCCCCTATAGGATTTGCTT
>BGPR01040812.1:0-13828 GCA_013235015.1 Araneus ventricosus | reverse complement strand
ACACCAGGAGTTTAAAAGTTTAAAAACGTAAATACACACTCGAGATTAAAAAAAAAATGCAACACTTAAGATAAAAATAAATCAAACACGGCGCCCAAAAACTGGTCGAATACATGAGAACACGGAAAATCAAATAGCATGAAAATCTAAAATATAAAACACATCATGTATTTAAAAGATGCAAACATTTCGACTTAAAAGCACCAAGAGACATGTTAAAAATGTCAAGTTCATCAGAGAACGTGTTAAAAATTTTATAAAACCTATATAACGAGAACCTGTTAATATAATTAAATTTGGAAAGGAACTCTGGTTGCTTAAAAATCTGCCGGGCACAGCGAAATCTATTGAGCTCATTATATCATTACAATCAATTGAACCATTAATAACTTTGTAAAAGTTTGTAAAGCTTTGTAATGTTTGTAAAAATAATAAGAAAATATTTCAAATGAGTGGTGGCATCTAATTCGGAGGTTAAATGAAAACGTAAGGCAAGGGGTTAGTTGCATTTTTAGACTTGTCTCTCCTTAGATTGTATTCGAAACGAAAAGAAGTAAATATGTTAGTTTCTGAAATGAAGAACGAGGAAGTTCTCAAAAAGATACAGTTCAACACTTTCGCCGCGACGGACGAGATATCTCGTCTTCCAAGATTATTCGCTGTGCGCTAGGGACGAGTTAACTCGTCCTCTGCCCAATGTTCTTCTATATTGTTGCAGCGTGTCCAGTGACTTATTTATTCACTTTTCACTGCATCCCAGTCCATATAATTACTTTTCACAAAATTATTTATATACCAAAGTCGGTGGAAAGCAGCCTCAGATCTGGTTTGGAAAGGAAATAATAGGCTCGCTAATAAGTTCTAATGAACGCAAGGATACACCAGTTCCTAGAAATTATTTCATCCCCTATAGATCTTCTGAGTGTCGCGAATGGAAGGCCAACACTCCTTGACACGATACCCGCAACATCAACTACGCCAATACGGAAGCGTGTCGCCTGCAATTCCCACCAAACTGGACGAGAAGCAAGGTATCTGTTCAAAACATGCACATTGCAGTCTGCATCATGTGTAGTGCCTTGTTTTGAAAATTATTCTAAGTTAGATAAATTCTAAACTTAGGCAAGATTCACGATTTTTATTTTATTATTTTTTACTTTCTCGTATACGAAGTATACAAAGAGAAAGTATTGTAATCGTCAAAAAATTCGAACTCCAGATTTTGACGGATCTCCACGTTTTAGACCTCCCTGAGTCCGAAAAACACAATTTTGGAATTATGTCTGTCTGTGAACACGATAACTCGAAAACTATGAGAGCTATGGGGATGAAATTTGGTATGTGGTCTAGACACATAATTTGTAGGGTTCTATCAAATTTTCACAAAATCCGTCAACGGGAAGTCTGTCTGTGTGTATGTTCGAGGTCATGCGAACGCTATAAGTCAAAAACTTGAAAAGCCAGATGGATAAAATTTTATACAGTTTTATCGTCATGAATGTAGGTCCGTATCAAATTTTGGGCCAAATCCGTCAAAGGGTTGACTGTCTGTCGGTCCGTATAATTTACTTTTGAAGAGAATCCGTTATCTCCACGCGCATGCGTACTGGAAGCAATCTTCTGTCACGCGAAAGGAGCGAATTACGTCAGTTTGTCCTTGAGCCGGTAAGAGAGAAAAATCGTTACGCATCTCTTTGAATTTCATTCTTTACCTAGATATTTTTCAATCACTATAATGAAAAACCTTCTGATAGTCATTGGATTATAGGTAACAATAGGTTCGAATTTTTTTAGCCACGCGGGGGAAGGGGAAACGGCACCTTTTTGGGGAAGTATACGAGAAAGTTTGGGGGAGAACACTCCCGCTGGTTATGTTTTTAAATCATTATAGTGATAATTATTTATTATTGTTGTAGGAAGAGATAGACATGAAAGGGTACTTAATTAAAGTGAAATTAAAAAAATTTAAGGGAATTTGTGTTTCGTTTTAACTTTAGCGCTAGGATAACTCTTGGCGCAGGGGGTGGGACGAAGGCGCGCCATTGCCTCTATGAACGTGTTAAGAACTTAATTTTATGTAATGCATTAATTCTACTTAATGTTCCTACTAGAACAGTTAGATTCCAGAATTCTTTCCCTGAAGAGAGAGCAAAATGCCGCCTCGTGCGTCAAGAGATAATCTTTCCAAACCCTGTTGATGCTTTGTGAGTAGTCGTTAGATTGCGAGCACTAAATGGCGTGACGCTTAAGCCTTTCTGGAGGCGAGTTCTCCTTCGATGCTCCAGATGAGAATCTGTGATGTAAGTAAACGATTCAGATGCCGCGATACAATTAATCTCAATAAATAGCCACCGATTAGTAGGTAACGACTCGTAATTGCAGATAGAACTGTTTTTCTTGCGAGTAACGAATTTAGATTACAACGGAATACATTATTTTTGGTCGTCGCGAGCCACTTAGAGCCTTTTTGCATTCTCCGGACATTGGGGATTTCTAATCCTCATGCAACAGGTGGTGTGTGTTTGCTTCTGTGAGTGCTTCTTTTCCTTTTCTGAAATGATTTTAAGGCTCGCTCTTAAGGTATCCGACTGTGTTCGGAGACATTTTTTTGACAAATAACTTATATATATTTTTTAATGTTATTTTTCAACTGCATATGTATAAGAACTCTGAAAATATTGTAAAATTTGGCTTTCAAAATAATATTTTTTTTAAAAACTGAGAAATTTGAAGAAAAACGACTAAAATGTTTGCCTTAAGCTAACAGCCATAGACAAGATCATATTCTAAACATACATAAATCCTTGTAGGAGTACATTTTTATGACAGTTATGCTCTAAAATGTTTCTTGTACTTCAAAATAGTTTTGAGATATAGCTGAACGTAGTTACTAAACTGGTAATTTTTCATAAAAAATGCTTTTCGTTTATATTTAAGCACTTTCTTTCGTGATTATCATTTAAAATTACAGTAATCGGTAAATGAACATCGAAATGCGGTACTTATGTTTTTATTATACAAAGGGAAGAACAGAGTGGAGACAAAGCGAAAAAAAAAAATGGAGGAATTCGGCTTCTTGTTCTTTGTCAGGAGTCAAATGAAAAGCAGACATTCAAAGCAGGATTTTTTTTTCTGTTGAAGAGTTTGACTTCTGTCAAAATGTAATTCTTGATTGACCCTAAAAGTCCTCAATTAGAAAAAGGAGAAAGAATCATCCTCGAGAAATAATAAATCTGCTACCCTATCTTAATTTTTTCACATTTTATTTTAATCTCGTTTGGTTTTTTCAATTCCCACTATTAGTTCACACTCTCCCTATATATATATATTTATTTATATATCTTATTCAAATTTTGCAATCGATTTTAAACTAACTTCCCGATGAGCTGGAGACTTGAAACTTTAAACATAGCTCAGAGCTAGATGACAATGCAATATTAATTCGCTTTCTTGTGTGTCTGTCTGTTTGTCTGTCATTTCATATTTTGCATGACGCATGCGCAGTACGTTTTTCATTATATCTCGAATCACCTAAGTAGGAATTGACTTACATTTTTTTTAAATTACTTGTTTATTATACAAAAGCTACGTTTCGGGGAACAACAAGAAATGAAGTTCCACTGCAAAATCTTCGAGGCATTCATACGAGTCGCAATTTTCAACTGGTTTGCTCGCATTGTCTTTTTTCTCTCTTTTCAAACGATCTGCGAGGAAGTGAGAAGCGAGTTTTCCTCTTTCCTTCCAGAAAAACCTCCCCTCAACCTCGTTTTAATGAAATCAAACCATCCGTTTCCTTAAGAGACGAATGGGCGACTGAAAAAAGCTCGGAACACAAGACGAGCAGATCTCGAAAGAGAGGAAAAAACCTCGCAGCTGATCCCCCCCTTCTCTTCCGAAATCCCGAAACCAGCCGCCTACCGAATAATAATCAATTCTTTCAACCCCAAAATCTGCATCTTTTGATAAAAACGCGCCACGCGCACCGGCACGTGCCCCCTTAATGCAGCGGCATATGGTCTTTTCCGTTTTGGAGCAGTTCGACTCCAGGAGGGTCGTCTGCTGCGATGCATCTGCCCGCGAGAAAAAGGGAAAGGTGACGCGGCGTGAGGTTATACCCTCTTTATGCAGCGTCGGAGGTACCGTTCCGAACAAAACCGCTCGTTTCTTTTATAGCCAGGTGGGTGGACCGGTATATTTCCCTTTCTTCCAGGGGGGACTGCGCTCGACTTTTTCCTTCTTTCTGTCGAAATCCGAGTTACAAAAGGCAGAGGGCCTGCTGTTTTTGGGGATGAAAACGAAAATAAGAGTGCCCGCGTGTGTCGAAGTGGAGTTTAGTTAACCTTTGATGTAACTGGTAAAATTCTGGAAGACGTCTGTTTCTCTTTTTTCTTCCAGGAGGGGGGAGTGGGGGAATATAAAAATTCCCTTCCCCTGCGGAGGGAAGCTTGAAACGTGTGTGCGCAACGGAACTTTACGAGATTCTTAAATTTTTTGAAAGAAAGACAGATTTAGAACATGACAAGGCTACGCAGATTTGCACTTTAACCGCTTAACTTAACAGCCCGAGAATACTCGTGCATCGAATTATCGAAATTTTAATCTTATAAACTAAAATTGAATCTTTAATTAGCTTTATAATTTGACACAAAAAATATGTAGGATCCATAAGCATCTTAAGTATCCTATGCCTTCTTAGATGAATGAAAACGACAGCCCCTTTCCAAAACAGGAGGGGTCATCTTATTAGACAGCAAAGAAAACTATTCAGTTAAGTGGTTAAGCTCTTTTTTAAACATCAGAATAATAATGTGCATTTACAAACTTTCTTTGATTACCAAGAAGAAAGCACTATTCCACGGAATATTATAAAGGAGCTGGACTCGTGTAGCCCAAAATGCCCAAAACTGGTTGATTGATATTTAACAATGTTTTTAAAGCTTTGAGATCAATTATTTAGTGATGCGAAACCAAGCAAAAGAGAAAAAAAAATATATTATCAAAAAAGTAGCTCGCATTTCTCGACATATTGATTGCTTACAAATCCTGAGCGAAAAATACATTTTTAAATTCGCCATCTTTCATTAATGCACGGCGGTTTCATTCGCTTTCGTTTCTAATGAGTTCTCAACGCTCAACTTCTTTTCCTCCGTCAAAATTTATTTGTTAAAAAATATACCGGGAAGGATGATATCAAGAATGCAACTCTCGACGACAATAAGAATGCGATGTCTCGAAAGAGGAAATAATTTGCAGCCTGCAATCCAAATAATATCTGAAATTATTTTATTCAGTTTCTTTCAGTAGAGACCAAATTTAAATGCAATCCCGCTACTTTTATGAAATCAGATTGTACGCAGAGGAAGGTTCGCTGATTGGATAGATTAATAAACAAAAATGCTGGAACTTATCAAAAGGTTTGTCGAAATACGAAAGGAAAAACAAATTTGAACGATTATGCGATAATATGTCTATGTAAATAATATTAGACGTGTTTAGTATATCAAAAGCTTTTAAAATAAACCTGAACACTTTTTAGATAAATATTCAAAAAAAAATTTCTTCCAATCTTTCTTCTTCGTGATATGTAAAAAGTTGTTTATAATTTGTTTATATGGAATCAAACCAAACGCTTATTAGAAATGCATTTTTCTGACTGCATCTGCTAACCAGCTGTTCTATTGCTTTTAACGACCGAAATTAAAATAAGTAATTTGAATTTTTTTTTTTATAGTGAGAATTTTATGCTCGTTTTGCGGGAGAGAGATGTCAAAACACGAACATGCAGTATATTTTGGGAGTCTTTGTTCACTAATGCTGAAAATAAATTTGAGGCTGCAGAATTTTCTAAACAACATCAGAAATGCAATTTCAGGAAGCTCAAATATTGCTTAGCTTTAAATTTTCCATCTGTTACTGCTTGCTATCGAAATCTGTTGTTTCGCTATTTAATTTTCTAAACGAACTGAAAACTCTATTCCATGCAATTTTAGCATTCGTTCATATTATTTTATGTTCCCTATAATTTCCTTAAAAAGAATTATTTTATATTTATTCATAATAATTTAATCTCTTTATTATCTAAAGCGTCTTACATATTTAACGCGTCAAGAATATTTCGATTTTTTTTTTATCTTGATTCGATTGGATATCATTTTTTTTTTCCAAAAGGAATTAATTTCAAAATAGAATTCGTTGGACAAGTTTTAGGAAAAAACATTTTAAACAGTTCTTCTTTTAAAAATTGTACGTTATGCTTTTAAACTAAGTTAATTATTAATAGGCGAAATGCTTTAGATTATTTCAAATACTTAGGAGTAAGTATAAACTAACAAAGTCTGCTTTGATTCGGTTAAAAAATGAACTATTTTTCCCCGCATAAACAGAAAATGTTAACATTTTTTCTCTTTTCATTGTTATCCCTATTACATTTTGGTAACAGTATCATGTCTTTGTTCATGAAGTTGCTTTTTGTATTAACACACCAAATTTTCTGAATTAGTAAAACGCTCGGATGACAAAAGAATTATAAAACAAAGTTCAATAAATGAATACGAGCCTATACTTAAAGAGTGTGTATGATAGTGAAGCATTTTCCCCTTTAATTTTTGTGTGTTGTTGCTAAAATATTTAGTTGCTAGAAATCTCTACTAATAATAAAGGAGAATGTGTGTGTGTCTGTGCGTTGGAGCTCTACAGGTCAGACCGCTGAAGTTACAACTACGAAATTTGGCACAAACATACTTTGGAGGGTGTAAATGTGCATCTCGGAGACCTTTCTTGAAATTTTAATTAATTAAAAATTAAGTGAAATTTTGGCGTTTTTCCTTAATAACTTCCGAAAATATTACAGCGCAAAAATAATTTTCACACCAGCTGAAAGTTTAAAAAATTACCTTTTAAATGATATCAATTATGTTGCCGTGCAATGTTTTCTCGAATTTTAATAAATTTAAAAAATATATTTTGGCATAATTTACAACAATACTTTTCATTGTTGCAACACAGCACAAACTGTTTCCATTGTTTAAACAAATATTTAATTGCATATTTCTCTTTCATTGTTATAATCTGAGATAATATCCTAATACATTTTGCTTTCATATTTTATTTCATCAAACTTTTTGTGAAATCTGTAAGCCAAGCTCTCCGAGGTATTGCTTTGCTAAAATTAAGAAATATATCCATTAAGCTAAATGGAATTAGAGGCTACATGACATGGTCAGTTATTTGTCTCCCTTAGGAACATTTATGCAGAAAATAAACAGAAGAAGTCCAAGGTCATTAACGGAAGGTGGGTTAAATATCTACCACAATCTGAAGTTTAAAATTACGTTAAGAGAACCATGGATATAAAATGATGCAAGATTCAATTGAAATCATATTCCGGGCGAGCAAGCTGGTCGCCGAAGGTGGCTAGTATTCACAATATAAAACTCTTCTTATTTATATTTACATTGCATACCCTCTGCTGTGTTCTTGAAGAAGGCAAGGGACGCCAGTCTCGTGCATTCATCATGTCTCGTGCATTCATCATTCCTGTCCGTGGAAGTTCGATTAGCATATTACAAACAGGGATATTTATCAGCCTCCTCTCGCAACACGTGTAAAGGCGTAAACGCGAAAAGAATAATAATGGCTCCCTCTCTCGTTCTTATCATTAGCAGGAACGAAAAACAAACCTAATTCATTACAGCTAATTGTTGTTTGTCGCATTGTGCTTCGGGTGAAAGGAAATTCCGACGTTTAACTGGCAGACAGTAAATTAATTTAACAAATGCACTATTTGATGGGTGTTACTTTTTACTTTCTCGTATACGAAGTACACAAAGAGAAAGTATTGTAATCGTCAAACAATTGGAACTCGAGATTTTGACGAATCTCCACTTAGAAAGTATACTAGAAAGTTTAGGGGAGTCCACTCCAGCTGGTTTTGAGTGATTTTTTTTGTTGTTATCTTGTAGAACTGAGTAGACACTAATGGTCGTACAGTTCTCGAGCGAACATTTTCTTTTCATTTGCTTGTTATGCTAATTGAGTGTAACGTTTAATATTGTGTCAGTAATTCGTCTGCATTCAAAATGAAATTCTCTGAAATAAATCTACTGTAAGGAATCTTTCGCTAGAATTTAAATCGAGACTTTGTTAGTTAAATCATCACAATAGAAGTAAATTCAGTGAACTTTCTTTCCCCATGCATTAGACAATCGTTGATTTATAATTAAATTCTTGCCAGGTTCTGGTAAAGGGTTTTCGGGAAAATAAAAATTTTAAATGTTTTTGACTGATTTTTTTCTTTCTTAAAAAAAAAAGAAGAGAAAAAAAACTAATATATATATATATATGTATTCGCATCTGAATATCCAGTCGAGAATCATGAAATTAATTTATAACTGTAGATTAAAGCTATTAAATTTCCTAGTAAACACGAAAAGAATAAACGCGTGGTTTCAAAAGAAAAACCTAAATGACGATTGGTGAAATACAAAATAAAATAAAAAGAAAAGGAAAGAAGATATAATTTTGAAAAGAGAAAATAACAAAGATTTTATTACAGCCTTTTTTCTCTTCCGCAAAAATTAAATAAAAAAAATATTTGAAAATGTAAACATCTATATTACATAAATATTGAACTTTTTAGAAATGACTCAAAATTATACTCTTGCTTAAAAATGGGTTTCGAAATTGACGAGGGTTAAATATTATATTTACGAAATTGTAAACTACACGAGTCTTCCTGATTAAAATTAAATGCCTAAACTAGCCTGCGTGCCATATATCCACAATCCTGGTGCATCGAAATCCCATAGCATTAATAAATGCACAAAATAACGAGATCTTACCTGTAGGTGCAGGCTGATGCAAGTAAACAGAAGTAAGAGATCGAGTTCTAAATATCCTTTCTTCATAATCTGTTATTGCAAGTCCAACGCATCCTTTGAAACGAGGCACACTAGAGAATCCTGCCTCCGGAACTCACTCTGGAGACGCACTCATACGACAGCATGAGGAAGAGAAAAAATCGTTTGCTCGGTACGAAAACTCCCACTAAAGAGCCGAAGATCCCTTTTCCCAGCGGAGAACTGCGCGCATGCGACCGATTCCTCTCGAGAGAAACTATCGTTTGGTGCGGAGAGAGACGAACGAGTAGATAAAAAGTTTCTCCGCACCTCCGCCACCTGTCGGGTTTTTTTTAATTCCTTTTTCCCGTATTCTGTTCTGTTCTCCCCTTCTCTCCAGTTCGAAACCGCCTTCTTGCAGTTGTTGGTGGGTGAACCCCCGCTACAGCCGGCATGGAGGAAGGAGAGGGGGGAGTCACGTGTCTGGGGGAGGAGATGCCACAGCGGATGCCAGATTGAGATTAAGAACGGCATATATATGTTTGTTATACGCATAGGGAACATTTTTTTTTATCTCTCCCTCTCTTTCTGTCACTTCTTAAAAATATTTCTAATCTTAACAGTTATAATTGATAAAATTTAACGAAAATTAAATGAAATATTAATAGAACTTGAATTAAAAATTAAATAAAATTAATTAAAATTCTTTTGCATTGTACAGACATTGGACAAGAATTCAGGCCACATAAAGGAATAATTTTGACTAATGATCATTCCTTTATTCAGAAAATTTTTGTCCTGCTTTAGAGCTACAATGGTGTGTGGCCTCTGAGGAAGAATCACCATTTTGGCTCTTTTCCAATTTTCTTCCATTTTGCTTTCATTCTAATTGTATTTTTCGTTCTAATTTGCTTTTTTGTGTTTTATTTTAAGGTTTTATTAATGCTTATTTTTTATAATTTTTAACTTAATTTTTGAAGTTCTAATTTTGTTTTCTAATCTTAACAATTTTCTGATGCGTCAGATTTTCTCTCAATCATTTCAAAAATAATATTCCACAATTAAACGAGTTTATTAAGACAATATTTATTTCTTAATACAATAATTATTATTTAAATCCGTTATTCAATAACAACAAACATAAATAAAAATGGAGAAAAAGAGATGCAAATAATAGAATAGAAAGAAAGAGAAAAAAAGAACCCAATAGTCATTTTTGGTGAAATGAAATAAATTATTATTTTTCTCTTATAAACAAGTCAGTAAAAACAAAAAGTAAGGAATAATAATACATTAAAAAGATTCGGAAAATCTGAAGGTTTATTTCAATTTATCTCGATGGAACAATTTTATAACGAATTCAGAATAAAAATATTTGTATAAGAATAGATGGAAGACAAAGTTGATGGCTATGATGTTTCTGATGTAAATAACTGTTTTCATACTAATTAAATCTTTCTTTCTGTTTTTATTAACTATTAACTATTTTTCATGGTTTTAGCTCTTATTTAATTAAAGAATATGCGAGTAAAACACATTTAAAATCAGAATAAAAATATAATTTTGATAATTCAAAATTCGTTTTCTCAACTTCATTTCAAAGACATTTTTAAATAATAAACAACGGAGATTTAAATACATTAAAAGTAACTTTCAAATAAACGTAGTTCAATGGTTCAGTTTTGTTTAAAATTTTCAAAATTAAATGAATTATGAATTTTTCGAGAAAGAGAAATTATATTAAGATTGTCTAGCAATTTTTCTTGCTGAAATATTTTCGAATAACTTCATTATTTAAAAAAAAAATCGGAATTACATTAACTGAGATGATTTCATCTGAACACTTGTTAAGTATTATTATGTTGAATTGCAAGCAAATAAAGATTGGGAAATTCATTGCTCAGAAATATTACATAAATAAAAAGAACCCAGTCTGTTAAAAATTAACAGTCATTAGAACTTCATAGAATTCCAATGTAAACTATTGAGTATTTCAATGACAACGATTTTTTTAAAATTAACAACCTACTTTAAAAATCAAAATGAAGCACGCTTAAATAAAGGGCAGAAAAAAAAGAATAAATTCATAAGAAACAATGAAATTATTTACCTCGTTTTAAATGAATAAACATGGACGGCATAATTTTTTTTCTCTCTCATCCAACGAATATGAAGGGGAAAAAAGAAATTCCCCGTTGCCTATTGGGATACCTTTCGTAAAATCACCTAGAGTTACGGTTAAAAATATATTTATTGACCAAACGATAAATAGAAATTTGTGAAATTCTCTTCAGTTAAGTAATCAAAATATGATGACAGGTTCTAATATTCATGAAAAAATTGGGTGTCATTGAATGAATGGTACAGAAAATTTATCCTACACTTAATTTTTCTCAATACAAATTTCTTTTAATTTTCTTGTTTAAATCTTTGGAAGTTTCTGTAATGTTTCAGCATCCTCGCTAAACGAAATTACGACATATATTTTAGATACGATATTTATTTTGTTCTTTAGGTCTATCAGATTCGTACTTTCTATTTTTCTTGAATCTTAGTATAGAATTTTGAATAAAATTCTGATTACTATATGATTCTTATTTTTATTTATCGCAAAATGGCTTAAAATTGCTAAAAAATATTATCAGGCGCTTAAAGGAATTGATTAATGGAAAAAATCACGTCTGCTTAAAGTAATTTTCGTTTTCGAAGAGACATGAGATAATTAACAAAATGGTTAAAATCTTGAATAATTCAAAATGAAATATTCGAAATTCTGGAATCTTCTTCTATAACAACAAACATATGAAGTCAATTTATGGTTTCGAGGTTAACGCCAAATGCTTAGAGCTTACAATTAGCTTGAGAATCAGACTACTCGAACTAACTTAATATTTAATAATAAAAATTTTTTATACTAAAATTAGTTCCACGCGAAAACAAATGAAAGCAATATTGTTACAAAAATGTAATGTCGCTTTCCTGCCCTGATAGTCTTATAGTTCGGAAGAGAGTTTTACGGGGTACGTATAGAATGACGGCGTCGTTCCGGCCCGTATTCTGACCTTGGCGACAAATCGGAGATTCCCGAAATTGCTATTATTTTGTCGATATCTCTATTAGGAGAGGAGATATACAGAATGTACTGGATGATTCCATGTGACGTCACGACCAGTAGAACTAGGGTTTATAAACGGAGGCAACTGAAAGGAGTGAAGACTTTAGAGTTTCGTCTTCAGTGCGAGCTGAGCGCTATTAAAAGCTCTGTTACTGTCATTATTAGTGATTTGCTGACTGTCCGTGTTGCTAAATCTGAAAGTGCTGTTACTCTCATTACTAGTGAATTGAAGTCTGTTTGCGGTGAAAATCTGTTGAAGAGCTGTTGTTCCCGTTACCTGTGCAACCTGTTTTCCTGAATATTTGGAATAAAGCAGCATTCTTCATTATCTTGCTTTTTGGACTGTTTTCACCGAACACACACCGGAAGATTTCTGTAACAATATTGAGGTACCTTGCATTAACTTATGATTAACGCTATTAAAGTTAATAGTTTGTCATCGTGTTACAGATGTTTCAGTTATAGTTGTTTCGTGGACCTGAGTTTTATGCAATTAGGTTCAAATGAAGACAGGTATGATGTCTGGAGCTGCGTCTGACAAGCTTACTGCGACATTTTTCTATCAATATACCCATAAGATGAGCATATTTTTTG
Source organism: Araneus ventricosus (assembly GCA_013235015.1). Classification (NCBI taxonomy): domain Eukaryota; kingdom Metazoa; phylum Arthropoda; class Arachnida; order Araneae; family Araneidae; genus Araneus; species Araneus ventricosus. The sequence goes on along the minus strand of BGPR01040812.1, from coordinate 1,282 downwards.
CACAAGTTCTGCGTTTGTGAAAGGTATTAATCATTTTATTGCTTTTGCATTGAGTTCTTCGTGCTCTTCTCTTACTGCTTACCCAGTGGGTTTCTGGACTTGAACTTTTCGCACGAATTTGAAGAAGCAAAATTATGCAACTTCTTTTTCATTTCGCTCACTTATGCTTCATGCTTCCCTTCATTACCAAAAGTACATTCGTCGATTAATCTCTGCTCTAAACAATTGTATGAAATTTCGTCTTCAGGAAATTTACCTTCTATTAATATTCTTGATTTATGAGAAGAAATTCTAATTCATACATTATCTACATTTCATATTCTATCAGAATATTAAATATTCTAGCTAGCATTAATAATTTTCTTATTTTAAGAATAAATATTTTAATTCTTATCTTATAATATTCTTAATTTTTATCTTAATTAATTAATTAATCTACATGGCATTAACATACATGATAAATGCTGTTTAATGTTTCAGTTAAATCCATTTCGAGTCTTTTTCTAGTTGCGACTTAGTAAAAGCAGCCGCCTGGGTCGAACTTCATCGGAAAACTCTCTAAAAACGCTGAATAAACAAATTAGACTTTATTTTCCACCTGATCTGAGGATTAACCGTTTTCTCCTGTGTGCTCTACCTGCGACTGGACCTGTACTCTTTAGAGCGCATTCTCTGCGGAGGGAGATAGCTGTAAGCATTGTGATGCACATTTAATATAGTTATATATTCAGATTCAAGACTGATAAGATTCAAGTAATTCAAGTGAGAGAATCACAAGATTGGCAAGATTCAAGTAAGAAGATCACAAGATTGGTGAGATGTAAGTAATTCAAGTAAGAAGATCACAAGATTGGTAATATTCAAGTAAGAAGATTTGTAATATTCAAGTAATTCAAGTAAGAAGATCAAGATTGATAAGATTCAAGTAATTCAAGTAAGATCACAAGATTAGTAAGATTCAGGTAAGAAGATCACAAGATTGGTAAGATTCAAGTAAGAAGATCACAAGATTGGTAAGATTCAAGTAAAAAGATCACAAGATTGGTAAATGTAAGTAATTCAAGTAAGAATATCACAAGATTTGTAATATTCAAGTAAGAAGATCACACGATTGGTAATATTCAAGTAAGAAGATCACAAGATTTGTAAGATTCCAGTAATTCAAGTAAGAAGATCAAGATTGATAAGATTCAAGTAATTCAAGTAAGAAGATCACAAGATTGGTAAGATGTAACTAAGAAGATCACAAGATTGGTAAGATGTAAGTAAGAAGATCACAAGA
>BGPR01040811.1:0-13828 GCA_013235015.1 Araneus ventricosus | reverse complement strand
GCTCTCTGATCCCTTATCTCCCCCACACACACGGTGATTTCTGATTTTCAGCTCGTCGCGGAGTCCTAATCTAAGCAGATCCTTGATTTTGCCGCCACCTCGCATCGGGTCTCACTGGAATCGGCGCATGAAGTCTGGATTTCGAGTTGGTTTGAATTCCAATTCGTTTCGAATCATTTGTTCCTAAATTGCATAAGTTTTCGACCTTTACCCATCGCCGGCGGTCGACCGCGAACGTTAAGGGCTCCTCAACCACTTCCTTCCGGCCCATTATCGCCGTTCTGTTGTAAATTTTAATTATTATTTGTAAATTTTATATGTATTGCCTCTCTTGTGCTTCTAATTATATTTCTATATAACCAATTAGTAATTGGTTCAAGGCCTTTGCCCTGCTTGCTTTTGCCTTACGCCCCGTTTGGGTAGGCTGGCCATGAGTATGCAGCCCAAGTTTTCATTCCAGGCATTGCTTTCTTTTATACTTTCTCAAGTACATAGCTATTAAAAAAAGAGTATTGTAATCGTCAAAAAATTTAACTGAGATTTTGACTAGAATTTCCACGTTTCAGAGATCTCCCTGAGTCCTGAAAAACACAATGAATTAGTCTGTGTGTCTGTATGCCTGTGTAGTTTCAGAACACGATAACTTAGAAAACTATTAGAGATAAAGGGATGGAAATTTGGTATGTGGTCTTCTTTACATCATGATTAGAGTTTTGGCTTGGGAGCAAAAACTGTCAACGGGATGTCGCCCGTCTGTCTGTCCATGGTCATTTTTTTTGTACACAGTTTTATCATCATAAATGTAGGTCCGTATAGTGCCTCATCCAAATTCATCAAAGAGTTGACTGTCCGTCGGTCTTGGTATAATTTATTTCAGAACTGCATTCCCCACGCGCATGCGTACTGGAAGCACCTTTCTGGGTGACGCGAAGGAACGGAATTCATGATCAATTCGATAAAACCGCAGTAACCCGGGGCAGAATCTCAGAACGATTCCCAGGAAAGATCCACCACGTATGGGCCGTGAACGCTACAAACGTCCTTCCGCTGGCGTGGTGGGGAATTTTGAGGGTGCCACCGGATGTCGTTCTGCCGCCATTCCTGCAACATAGGCTGAAAGTGAGGTCCTTCCCCAAAAGCCGCCGCACAACTTCAAAAAAGAGGACACCCACTAAACTAAACTGGACTGCAAAGTTTGGTATATTGTAGTCCATCTTAACTATTAAAAGCCCAAATTAATTTTAAAGTATGATAAAGATTTCCACAATGTCATTATTAAATTATGTTTAAATACCAAGATTGTACCTTAATTTGAAGTATAATCAAATTCCAGAGAAAAAGATAAATTTTAACATCATATTTAAAACTTTTTTAATATATAGATTTCAAAATATATAAAAAATAAAAAAAATATTAAAATCATTCTCTTGCATCACCCTCAAAAAATAAATCAAAGGAAAAAAAAAACAAAATTTGAAATGATGGCATTTTGTCTTCAAAAATTGGCTAACGATGGTGTCTACAATTGTTAGAGTTTTGGTAATACCATTGACTTCATAAACAAAGCAAAGAAGAAACGAATGAATTGGCTTAGCCACGGAAGAAATAACTGTAGTATAGTCAGAACTGGGCGCTAACGGGTTAATAGAGAGGAAACCATAAACAAATTAATAATAATGCATCGTGTAAAGACGCTTCATGATGTATATATCTGAGTTATTAAGTTTGTTCATTCAGATTACTGAAGCCAATATAATGTTTCTTTATGTTATTTGGTAAAGAAATTAGCTACTGAGGTGATAAAAATAAAAAGTTTATATTTAGTGAAAATTGCTCACATCGAATAGCAATACGTAACCGGAACGAAGTACAGAGAAGTTGCGCACTTTGGAGCCTACGTGAATGACGCGAGTAATTTTTCGATTAAAATGGGTGGGGAAAAAAAACGGGCCTAGGACAAATGGCATAGTTATCCTTCAAGTGAATGTCCATCTTTAGTTTTCTTCACTGTACTGCAAAGCACTAATTGCGCTAGTACACCAGAAAGTCGAGAGGAGAACACTCCCCTGGTTATGCTAGCCTTTCAATGTTAAACTCTACCTTAACTTCCACTGCCTTAGTTCAGACGCTAGAATCCATCGTGCAAAATGATTGGGAAAGTGTTATGGAATCAAAACAGATATTGCGGGATCACAGTCTAAAAGTCTCGAGAATTTTATCCATATTTTGCAATTTTTTTAACAGGGAAATTTATGATTTCGTTTTATATCGTGGTTAACTTAAACAAAATTATTGATTTTCAATTTTTGGTTTCGATAACAATGGACATAGTTAAAAAAAAATTTAATGCATCTGAACATGGTGAACCAAAAGGAAAATGTGTCATCATGATATTATTGCTGATTTAATGTGAACTGGTTGGGAAAAAAGTTAGTATATGCATACGTAAATAAAATTTGAGGTTTGGCTGCAAGAAAAAGGAACCACGAAAACATTAGGTTGTATTATGTTCATTGCAAAATTATCTGCAATTCTTCCATTGTTAGATCTCTGAGCTATTTTTACAACTTTTTAATGCTTCTTATCAATCTTAAGATACCTTCAGTATGTTTGTTGACTATGATGATATAGTGTTCAACGTCAGATATACTTCAAACTTAGCTGCTATCTACCACACTGATAAACATGGTGAAGTTGTATGTTTTGTTCGACAGGTAACAGATTATTTTCAGTGCTTCAGAAATCAATTGACGTCAAAAACCGGAAAAAGTGGAACGCACTTCATTGTTTTCTGAAGTCTTATATTTGAAAAAATGTAAGAAAACACGGAAAACACTCTTCAACTGAAAGCCTATTTCTGTGATTAAAAATCACTTTGACGTAAAGAGTCAATTTTTCTACAGCAGTGATTTGTAGGATGTGCCGCCTTCAAGGGTACAGAAATGACATAAGAGAAAGCACAGAAAAAAAAATCGAAAACACTAGCTACGGAAACTAACATAAGTTTAATACAAATAAATTTAAAAAAAGTTTAATGCATAAGCTTCTATTCATGCGAAAAAATGAAAGCAAAAGTTGAAAATAATTTTTCTGATTACAATAAAATGAATGTTCGAATAAAAGCGCGGGCACCTTATATAGCACCTTATATTTTGTGTATATTTTCTTAAAAACAAATAGAATATTCCTAGAAGGTAAAGGCGCCCACGCTTTTATTCGAACCATGGATTTTATTGTAATCAGAAAAAATATTTTCAACTTTTGTTTTCATTTTTTCGCATGAATAGAAGCTTTACCTTAATTTTATTTATTTATTTATTTTATTTTCTACTTTTTAGTGACGACTGACACGAATACACACGACATGTTAGGCATAGTAAACCAATTCAATTATCAAATTCTCCAATATAAAACACATATTAAATATTCGATACGAATATTACATACTATTACGAATTGAAAAAAGTGCGACACAGACCAAGAGACGAAACAAGACCCACTTCCCCGATCTGACCTTTGACCCTCAAGCCGCTCCGAATTGGGGATGATTCATTACAACCCTACGTAACGTGAGGTTACCACCTTCCAAACTTTATCGCCCAAATATAGGGCTAAAATTTTAATATCATTTTGTTAGGTTTAAAATAGCTATAGATTGCAAATTTTGTTGCATAATATTGTATTGAAACCCACCACTGTTCTAAATTTCAAAGCTGTAGCTCGATTGGCAGTGGTGAAGAAATCGATCTCAATATTTGTGGATAAGGCACTCAAGTTGAATAAAAGCTTATAAAAAACACTTTTTAGAAACAGGCTTTTATTAGATTTAACGGCAGATTTTTTAAAAAATCATTTTCTGCTTTTTTATAAATCTTGAGTTCTGTTATTCCTCACACTTACTAACATAACATAACGCCGCCTGCACCCCCGGTACCTATAACCTAGATTATTACACCAGTTTGATTGGATGCAGGGGTACATTTACTAACAGGCAACCATTGAAACGGAATGGAGATTTAATTTAATTAAGGATTAATTGACAATGTAGTCCTGAAAATATTGAAATAGTCTATTATTATCGAGTTTCAAATTTAGAAAATTTTAGACCTCTAGCACACCAGGAAGTAAGGAAAAATCGATTACGAAATTCAATCTTTACAATTATGAAACAAGTCAAGTTAAAAAAAAAAGTGTTTAATAAGGAAAGTTCCTTCTTTTAACCCTTTAATGGGCCATTTTTTTTCTAGTAGTGGTAGAATAAAATAACTTTGGGAGCGAGATTAATTTAAGAAAAGAAATTCATGTAGCTTTCTGGATGGCATTGATTTTTGTTAGTTAATTTTATTTATTAATAATTAATTACCAAGTCAAGACACATCGTTATGGTTTGAGATAAGAAACTGCAACATCTAGGCTTTTGTTTCTTCGAAACATTTTGCGAGAACTTACGCCAAACTTAAAAATTGCATTTAAAAATCCATCAGTTTGGTGTCAAGTATACTTACCACGGTCTTAGAAAGTGTTAATACAACATAAAATATTACCCTCAGCAAGCGGGACATTTTCTATTCGACTTTCTTGTATGCTTCTGTGTTAAGGCGCATTTTGTGTTTAGCTTCGTAATATAGCAAAGAGAATCGGAATGCATTTGGACCTTTTCCCTTTGACCGACTGGTCCCAAAATTTGATGTAGATCCCAATTTTGGTGTCAAGACCACAAACCAAATCATTTATCATGTTCACGTACCCACAATTAGACAGCTCTACAAACAGTCAATCCTTCGATGTATTTGATCGAAAATTTGATGGAGATCTACAATTTTAATAATAAAACGATGTGCCAAATTTCATCTATCTAGCTCGTTGCGTTTTTTGAGCGATCGTGTTCACAGGCACACGGTCGGACCCACAGATTTCCTGTTGACGATTTGGACCAAAATTTGAAGCAGATCTGTAATTTTGAAGCAAAAAAACAACATACCTAATTTTATTCACCTAACTATTTCCATTTTTGAGTTACGATTTTTTGACGATTGTAACACTTTCTGTTTGTATACTTCGCTTACAAGAAATTAAAAAAAGTTAAATGCATTTAAGTAATACAGTTAGTGTCTTGATATGGATTATAATGGAACCAATTCATGCTTACGCCAATAATGGAACCAATTCATGCTTCTACTATAATCAAGTGTTGTCAAGTCACGGAGTGTTTGGTGCGCATCAAGAGAGATTATTCGGCAAAGAAGGAGGCTGTCCATGTGGTGAACAACTTGAGACTATTGAACATATTTGATCAAAATGTAAAATTTTGTAAAAAGAAAGAGACGATTGGCCAAAAAGCTGGCTTCAGAAAGATATTTCTGACTTAGTATTTTACTCGCCTTTCAAACCAGCGGGAGTGGCCTCCCCTAAACGTTCTCGTATACTTTTCAAACATTTGTCATTTCCCTTCCCCCTGCGTTGATAAAAAGTTCGAACCAACTGCAACCCAGAATGCAGTGACTATCAGAAGGTTTTTCATTGTTGATTATAGTGATAGTAAAATATTGAGGTGAAGAATCATATTCAAAAAGATACGTATGTATTAAAACTTCGTAATATTTTTTTTCTTTTTATCAAACTCTAACAATGCAAGTTCCGCGTGCGGAAAAGAAAACAGGAGAATAGCTTGCTCGCTGAATAGCTTGCACATGCGCAGAGATTGCTTCCAATACGCAAGTAAAACGAGACGCCCTAAATGTTTGCTTCCTTACAAAATCTCGCCGCCAGAATTGGTTTTTGGAAAACTGCCAAGTTTTCGGAGTATCCCTTCTTTGCACAGGCATTTACGCATGCGCATGGAGTTGTATGCTATTATACAGACCGACAAACAGTCAGCCCGTTGACGGATTTGGCCGAAAATTTTATACGAACCTACATTCATGACGATAAAACTCTGTACCAAATTTTATCCATCTAGCTATTCAAGTTTTTGAGTTATAGTGTTCACATGACCGCGGACATACATACAGACAGACTTCCCATGGACGGATTTTGTCCAAAATTTGATAGAAACCTACAAATTATGTTTAAAGACCACATACCAAATTTCATCCCCGTATCTCTAATAGTTTTCGAGTTATCGTGTTCACAGACACATACACAGACAGACATAATTCCAAAATTGTGTTTTTCGGACTCAGGGAGGTCTAAAACATGGAGATTCGTCAAAATCTCGAGTTCGAATTTTTTGACGATTACAATACTTTCTCTTTGTATACTTCGTATACGAGAAAGTAAAAAGGCTCTATTGACATCCTTAAAAAGCTCATGTCTTCACGTTTGACTTCCTGAGTTGGGATGGAGCTCCTCCTGCGTTCCTTTTGTTTTATTTGCTAGATTATAATTGTTTTATTTGTTATGGAGTGGCGGTGAAAACTCAGACCTACACGAACATGTCAGTGGTGCTGGAGAAAGAGTTAGCTGCATTTGTGCTGAATGGACTACGTTTACAAAATTCCGTACGGCTTCGGTCAGATCGGAGGAACTTTTGTATTTGGTGCATTAGCTCCATATACATTCATCCATGCTCACCGCGCAGTTTTGGAAACCACAGTGTATTTTGCAAGGGTAAAAGTACGCGTATCCACTTGCGAACCGAATGATTCGTGAACTTTTCGTGGCTATCCGAATCCTGTTAGTTTTTCGGTATAGAATAAGGGAAAAGATTCACAATTCACATTTGTATGTGTTCGTGTGTAGTTCATCGTTCCCAACGAATTTGACATGTCGAATTTCATTTATTTCCGCTAGAAACAGAAAATAAAAGACCCCGAGTATAAGCGCTTCTAAACATTCCCCACCTCCGTCGACAACTGATAAGCGATGATTGATGGTTCGCGATTGCTTTGCAGTGAAAATAATTTCAACGAATGGCTCGAGAAAAGTTAATAGCGGCAATTAGTCTGATAGTTAAATTTTGATTTGTCATATTGAAATTGTGCCTCATTTGCTCATGATTAGATAACCGGGTAGCAGAGTCTCAACTTCGTCATCCGATTCAGCCGAAAGATGCATCTAATGCATGTTAAATCCGTTTGGTGGTCAAATATCCTTTTGTTGGTATGGTTTGAAAGTTGGGAGAAGGGAGAGGCATTCAGATGTTGTTCTCCTCGTCTGACTTTGCTTCAAAATGACGGAGTCACTCGAAAAATAGCCCTCGTTTAGCTTCAAAACTTAACTGAAGTTATTATCAGGATCCCTCAAAAAGAAGTAAAACGAAATAGAAGAAAAAACTTGAATCGGATACATGATAGTATTTGAAATTTAAATTATTCTTCTAAGAAATCAAACAAAACCGGCTTTACTGATTGCACATTTTGTTGCAGATGTGCAAAGTTACTATAATAGAAGTGCTTGGTCATATGGAAATTAAAACAGTAAAAAGATTATAACATCATCTAACTCGCTAGGAAAAGAGAAAAGAAATTGTTGGAATTGATTTAAAGCATAAAGGATTGTAGAATTTGATTATGGAAATATTAAGCTTTACGATTCGTTTTTGCCTCGTCAATAAACGAAATTTTTTAATCAGTTCTGCGATAATATAAAAGAGTACTTTCTTACCAGGGTTATTACATTTTAAAAGTTGTTAAAAATGAAACGCTTAATTGATTAAATTTATATTTTGCTCTTGGCAATATCCTCGAAGTTAAGTATTGTCCTTTTATCGCTTGGCTTTACCAATTCGAATATAATTTAGAATTGGTCTTAGAATTTGTTAAAACTGCACAAACTATTTCTTTTCTGCATTCTTCTATATTAAAATGATTGATTTTGTGTTCGCAGTGTATAGTCATGAAACTATTCTTATAATAGACAACAATTCACAACGATTATTAAAAGTCATGTTCAGTGCAAGAGTTATTTCGGCTTAAAAACATGTCTGACCCTTTGTGTCAGCAAAATATTGATAGTTAACTAATTTTGGCATGAAGGAAGGAACTGATAATTTATGAGATAAGTTCCCCCCCCCCATAGCTTACTCAAACGTGACCAAAAATGATGTGCGATTTTATCTTCCAGCATTAGCGAAAAATTTAAAACCTAGGTGGATGTATTAGAGATCATAAATTGTTTCTAAAGATAGTCGTTATTGTCTGAAACTTGTTGAACAGCTGTTCTTCAATAAAAATAATGCTTCAAAAGAAAATTTGCGTAAATTCAGTCTCGAATGCCTATTCTTCCTTCTCACGGAATATGTTATCACACACACGCAATTCTACAGTAAAACATATTCTATACATCAGCACTTCTATGCGTCGCGCAGAATTTTACAACACCTGCTTTTGGCTATTCCTTCAATATAATTGATCTAAGAAAGTTGTGCAAACCTGCGTGTTAAAATGTTTCCTTTAAATTTATCAAAAATTTGTACTCTCTCTTTATAAAAATAAAAGCTGAAATCAATCACTATTTAACACATTTGTGTTTAATATATTTTTTTACAGAATTTACCTACTTTAATTACAATTTTATTGGATTTATTATTAAGATTTTTTTTGTTAATCTTTATTAGATAGCTGTTAAAGGCATGTATCAAAATAAAAAAAGCACACTCCCCCTCTCTTTACCTCGAGTGCCAACATCCCTGAATAGGGTTATGCCACTAAGAAGGCAGTGTCACCCTAATATATAAATTAATATTTTTTAAAAAATGTTTATTCTTTTACTTTTTTTATATAAATTTAGTATTTGGATCTAGATAATACTGTTAAGAAATTCGTCCGGTGTGTGTACGGTGAAAACAGTCCAAGAAGCAAGATAATGGAGAAAGACGCTTTATTCTGGAGTCTTCCGGAAAACAGGAACCGCAGGTAACAGGGAAAACATTACTTGCACAGATTAACAACACAAACGGGCAGCAATTCACTAATAAGAACAGCAACAGCACTTTCAATACCTATCGGCGTCTAACAGCTTACTAGCTCGCACAGCGGGTAAAACGCCAAAGAGAGATTCCAAAGACGTTCGCACTCCAAAGGCGATCCCAGTCGATCAACACGTTCAAAGTCGATCAATACCCACTACTACTCCTCTGTTATCCGAGCACAGTCCTTCTATAGTCTTTCCGACAGGCCGTGACGTCACATGGAATCATCTGGATAAATCCGGATCTCAGCCAGTAATAAAGATATCGAGAAAATCCCAGCATTTTTGAGGTCCCACATTTCGTCCCCAATGTCAGGGGTCCAGGCCTGGCTGCTGCAGGGGATTCCATACTTATCCCTCTAAAACTCTCTTCCCAATCATAAGACTAACATTGCTGGGATGCGACTTTCCATGTTCGTAACAATAATTTTGGACAAAAGATGATTTCTTGAAATTAGCACTACTCTACGTCAACGCTTTTTAAACTGTAGGTTGTTACTCCAAGTGTGAATTTTTAGAATAATTTAAGGGCTTCGAAATTTTTCTCAGTGCTTTCTTCTTTGAGATCCTTGGTATGCGATGATCTATACTCAAAGACATGCCAAGAAGCTAACAGAGATTACGCTATGCTTCTGGCGCTGCACCGATGAAAGACTTTGTTCGTGTTCCTACGCGTCTTGGGGTTACTTTCTCTTAGAATTCGCCAACAACCAGAAGTAGATTTGTTTTGCTACGTGCGCGCCAACGTTTCGTTCTCAAAGTAACCAGCGGGAGTGGTCTCCCCTAAACTTTCTCGTATACTTCTCGAAAAAGGTGCTGTTTCCCCTCCCCCCGCGTGGATAAAAAAATTCGAACCTATTGTAACCCAGGATCCAATGACTATCAGAAAATATTTAGGTAAAGAATCAAATTCGAAGAGATGCGTTCCGATTAAATGATTGGTTGGTTGGTGTGGTTTTAATGGCACAAGGGCCAATTTGGCCCCGATTAAATGAATACCGATTTCTACTCTTTCTTGGCTCAAGGACAATCCTTCCGCGTGCACAGATTGCTACCAAGTACGCATGCGCATGGAGAATCGGATGAAAAAAAAGCGCCAAGCAGGAGTCAATAAATATCGTGCACAGAAGATTGTGTTCAATACGCATGCGCGTGGAGAAAACGGACTCGTTGGAGATGCGCTTATACAGACCGACACACAGTCAAACTTTTGACGGATTTGCCCCAAAATTTGATACGGACCTAAAATTATGATGATAAAATTGTGTACCAAATTTTATCCATCTAGCTATTCAAGTTTTTGAGTTATAGTGTTCGCATGACCACGGACAGACAGACAGACTTCCCGTGGACGGATTTTGTCCAAAATTTGATAGAAAACTACAAATTATGTGTCAAGTTCACATACCAAATTTCATCTCCGTAGCTCTAATAGCTTTGGCGTTATCGTGTTCACAGACACACACACAGGCAGACACACGGACATAATTCCAAAATTGTGTTTTTCGCACTCGGGGAGGTCTAAAACGTCAAAATCTGGAGTTCGAATTTTTTGACGATTACAATACTTTCTCTTTGTATACTTCGTATACGAGAAAGTAAAAAAATGAAAGTATTTGAACGGTTCCACTTTACGACTTTCGGTTTAAATATTCCCAGTGTCTCATTCTGTCACTTCATGCGGTGTAGTGTAGTTAGAAATAAGTGCAAGACAGCAGGCTTCTGACTAACTTGCATATGTGTGGCAAGTATGGCGCACGCTCCATCATCGCCAGGCTACTAGACATTACCGTCGGATTTTTATTTTTGGCGCCTTCTTGTTTGCAATTGTTGTCGTGAGTTGCTCTCTTTCTGAAAACGGGACATTTGGACGTCCCGAAGCTGTGCTCGGGGACAACGGGACGGGCTACCAAAAAACGGGACTTATGGTCACATTAACCCTCTGATTCCTAAGACCATTGAAATAAAGGGACCCCAAAATACGGGAACGTCCGAGCTCCTCTATTAAGGATAAGGGAAAATCACCTTCCCCCTCAAAAAAATGACAGCTGGCATTGTCCGAATTGTAAGAAAACTCCCCTCTTCCCCAAACACATCTGAAGAAAGCACGCGCCGCGGGTGTGAAGTCAATCACACTTAACGAAAGGGGGTGGAAATTTCAGAGTGACATTCGGACGTCTATCGTCTTTTGCTTGAAGGGACGTATGGGACGGTCCCGTATCGATAGTTAAGCATACCAAGACTTGAACACAAGACCCTCCGCGGCCCATCACAGGTTCGAAAAGTGTTAACCCTCTGACTGCGATTGGAAGCAATTCTATTTTTTGGTGAATCCTACGACTTTCACAGGCTAATGTGTTTACTTAGTACATTTATAGCGTTGGATCGTATTATATTGTTGAGCAACTGATTCGGAAACCCTCCGCGCTTTTGCGCATGCGCTGGGCGGAGTTATTTTCATCAAAATAAGGGGAAAGTGAAGAATGGAAGGGTGATGTTTACATTTTACTGAGCGTGATCTAACATATGACTCATTGCCCGACACCCCTTTCTGGTGTAAAATCGTCCAAAAGTGGTAGTCTCGGAATCCGCTGCTGAATAGTACTAATAAAGCTTTGCATATAAATAACTCGCTTGGCTCAACGGTATTTCAACACGTGTGCAAACGGTGCATCTAAATAGTTACTTTAAAAAATTACACCGTCAGAGGGTTAACTATGTTAGTTATCGATCTCAATGGATTGGCTTAAAAATCGTCTGATTGTTTTATTCAAAAATCTTCCATCAAAATGACGGCGTCTTAATTTCATCAAAGTATACAGAGCGTCCAGGATTGGCGAATGTTAAAACATAGAGAGACGTGAACGTCGTCACTTTAGTGTGATGTTGCTGTTTTGAAAGTAGAGTGCGGGGCCCAGGTATCGCTCTCGTCATCTGACCATGGTTCCAAATTACAAACAGGAGGACGTTTGATTCGAAACAGCAATTCATTGCAGCATCCTTCCTCTGCAGATGTTTAGTTATATTTGCGTCCCGTTTAGAAGCAACAGTGGCGGAGATTGGTTGGAAAAAGTGAGGGGGCCAAAATTTTATAGACATCTAAAAGACCCGGAAGTATAGGGGGTAGACAAGAAAATTTTAAAATTTAGTTTTAAAAAAGTAGCTAATTTTGCCGAACATAATTGCTTTTCTTATATATATAATTCCTACTTTTAGCAGCTAAAATGAAATAAAAATGTAATTTTTCCCTGAAAAAGTAGGGGGCAACCGACCGCCCCCCCCCTACTCGCCGCCACTGAGGTCTATTTTGGGATGGACCTCCCTTCTTCTGCAGAGAAAAACGTCCGAAAACACAGGAGCTTGTTCGAAGCAAATGCACAGTGTGGCAACTTCAGTAATCCCTAGAAAGGGAATAGGAGAATTGTCATCCCCACCCCCGCAGGGATTTATCTTCAGATTTCTTTTGACCCTACCCCCGAGCGGGTGTAGATTTTGATCCGGCTCTAAGCCATGTGATTTCTACTTGTATATATATTATATATGTCGTAGTGGTGTTGTGTGTGTCAATAAAACCATAAAAGACAAATTGGATCATTATTGGATGTGGACATAAAAACCTCACACATGAGAAACCATTACACAGAGAACGAAAATGAGAAATTCCCGGCTTAGAGGAAGTGTAATACGATTTGCTAATGCAGCGTTTTTAGAGGAGCTCGCGATGAAGGCCGACGAAGTAGAGGGCTCCTAATGATGAAATGATGAATGAGAGAAAAGCAAAACAGACTGCGTTAAAATTAGAAATAGTTTGTTGAGAAGAAAGATTTGACATATGTTTTAACACATTCGCTGCCACTATTCACGCCTGAGATTCGAACCATCTATCCAGTGGCGAATCCAGGATTTGGGTCGGGGGGGGGGCTGAGGTCATAAAAATTTTGTATCGCCGAGACGAATGTCAAACCTTATAGTTTATCAATGGCGAATCCAGGGGGGAGGGCTGTAGCCCGACAGCCCCCCCAGAGCTAAACCAGAATTTTTGATTTTATTTAAAATCACTGCAACTGTTTGTTCTTAAATTCCCTTTTTTTAAAATATAATAAAAACGTGGCAACATTGCTTTCTAGCTTGACAGGCCCGAAAATTTCCTCACTTTTCTAGTCATCGCACTTGCACTTGTAGCGCTGACGCGGTCGAAAAATTTTTTGGCTAGTTATTTCATTGTATTTTTTATTAAATTAACGAGAGTAATGTAGTGTTCTTTATTATTCTTATTGTCAAGTGAAAAGTCTGTAAAATTTAAGTGTTTTGGTTTACATAACCCATGAGGTTTGGCATTCGTCACGACGATACAAAATTTTTATGATCTCACCCCCCTTCCCCCCCGACCCGACCCGAATTCGCCACTGTAGCGTATGCAAACCAAAACACTTTAACTTTACAGACTTTACTCACCTGACAATAAAAATCATAAAGAACACTACAATACCTTCGATAATTTAACAAAAATCACAATGAAATAACTAGCAAAAACATGATTTTTACCGTGTCAACGCTGCGAATACGAGTGGAATGGGTACAAAAGTGGGAAAACTTTCGAGCCTGTCAAAAACCAGGAAGAAATATTTTAACTTTTTTTAAAGGGAAAATAAGAAAAAACACCTGTAGTGGTTTTAAATAAAATAAAAAAAAATTCTGTTCTAGCTCTGGGGGGGCTGCCCGATAGCCCAGAGCTAGAACAGATTCGCCACTGCATCTATCTAATTAGATGAGCCCTTCTCTGCCATCTCTTTACTTCAGCAGCGAAGGGATCATCTGATTAGATAATAGGTTCTGGACAAGCCAGCGCGTCGGTGGCAGTGAATGTGTTAATTGGTAAACTTTCGAAAGAGGAATGGTTTGGGCTTCTAGGGACCAT
>BGPR01040810.1:0-13828 GCA_013235015.1 Araneus ventricosus | reverse complement strand
TAAGCGATCTCAGAACCTCACCTCCCCTCAAAATAAGCCAACCGCCTCAGACCGGCCTTCTTCTCTGTTAAACTGACATTTTTAGACCGCCTCACTCGGTGTCAGAGGGTCAAGCCAAGAGGGTTCTGTATAACCATAACCCTTATCTGGTCGGTTCCCTCCCGGTAGATTAATAATAATAATTATGACTATTTAATCCTGTTTTGATTTTCCGTATGTTTTTTTGGTTCCAGGAAGGAGAGCTCTTTAGTTACATCGGTGGTCTCGTTGGATGCTGGCTCGGCATCTCGGTCTTTACTTTCACGGATGTCTTTGAAAAATTTGTTAAAGCAGTTGTCGTGCTCAAAGGAAATTACAGACGAAAAAGGGAACAGGCGAAGATAAGGAACAGAAAAACGGAAAAAGGAATTACAGGAAAAAGGAAGAAAGAAAAAAGGAACAGAAAGTCGCCGTCTGATGTAAAAGAGGTTTAATCTATTGGCACCGACTTTGTTTGAAAAACGATTTTTAATCTGAGCTACATAATTTTTAATTTAACATTCGCGTATCTATAGCTAGATCACAATCTTCATTCTCTGTTTTGAAAACATGTCTGAAGTGGCTCACAAAGATGATCGGACAATTTAGAAGATCATTATAAAAACCACTATAGCTGGTAACTGAATTCCAAAAACTATATTCACTAATTTTTCGTATCATCTCTATTTCGTTCTGAATAAATCCTGATATATATCTTTATTTCTATATGAAATCCTTTTTCCTAAAACTCAAAGTGTAAGCAAACAGCGAAAACACGTCATAAAAGTGATCGAACACCAACACACTTTCGGTTCTTTGTAGTGGCATTTTAAATATCGTTTGACTTTTATATTTGATAATATATTTCGTAAAAAATAGTCTACATATTCAAAAATGACTCATAAGCGTAAGGGAAAAACGAATGATGTTCGAAATTTGATTATTTTTCGTCATAATAGTTGTAAATCAGCTCAAAATGCTTCTAAATTACTAAATTTATCCCATTCGTCTGTTTTCTCTGTGATAAAAGGACATAAAAATTAAAATCGAGTCGGAAACAAGACGAGAATTGAGCGTCCGGCCAATCTAACTCGACATTATCAGAGATAAATTGCGAAGAATCCCTCGTTGAGAATTGTAAAAGTTTCCACGGAATTTATTGAAAACTTTTCTACTTCAATTTCACCAAAAGTTGTAAGGTTAATGCTTAGATCAGTTGGTGTTTGTGGGCGTTCTGCTAGACGAACATTTTTTTGAGTGAGAAGAAAGGAAAGATAAGTCATTCCTTCGCGAAATTAATAATAAATTAGTTCATATCTGAATGGTATAACATCCTCAACGCAGATGGAAGCAAATGTAACTCAATGGCCGGACTTTTGAAAACCGTTGTGGAGGCTACATTATATCCAACTAAGTACAAAAATTAATCAAAATATTTCTATATTTACTGATAAGTATAGGCTGAAGTATTACTGAAGTGTCTCACGACTCTTGTGAGGTAACTTACTGGTTAAGTTTTTATTATTTATTTTCTAAAAAATAAGTTTAATTCTTTTATTCAAAAGACTTTGTGTATTTAAGATAAGAATCTTAGAAGTCCTATTGTGAGAAATCAAGCTTTATTTATATATGCAACACTATTTTGTCGAATTTCGAAACTGTCCGATCACTTTTGGGAGATATTATATACATCATCTTCTCTTATTGGTGTGTTCTGAATTTAACTATTCACAATAAACATACGTTAAAATGAATTTATTCTTGGAATTATATGCTAATTACTGTGTCTTTATGTGTTAACTTGTTCCTATTATATGCACATATGTAACGTTGTTTGCCATATTAAACGCGAATAAATATATTTCCCCTAAGGTAGCAATTTCGTTTTTGATTATTTTTAAATCAAATGGAAAAAAAAATCCTTTTTAGTGATTTCTTGTTCAAAATTTGCTGTTCTTCAGTAAGATATTACACTAAGGTGCAATACTTCTCTTTTTTACCTATGCCTCTGTTATTTCTTGATTCTGAATTTCTATTCATTTGATATTTTCTTGATTTAAATTAAAGAAACACTAATTTTTTTCATTTCGAGTTCATATTTTCAAGGATTAAAGGAAGAAATCTAGATATTTGAATCTGCCTGGAGCATAGAATATTTTCAAATGGCATCAATATTTAAAAATTGATGAAAATCTGAAAATTAAAGTTTTGCCTTAAGCATATACTAATCTCTAACGCGTAGTTAATTAAAATTATGTGTTGAAGATTAATACGTAGTGAAACACGCCAATGTTCATGGAAGATATTGGATGGGTCCCAACCAATATCAGGCAACACAATTTCCATTTTTATATCTTTAGAGATACGAGGATCGATCCAAAAAATGTCACAAGGGTAATAAAAAATTATTTATTAACAATAGACAGAAAATACAAAAATGATTTAAGGGGCATACTTGCCAATCACTTTTCCATATAATCACCAAATCTGTTTGGGCATTTATCTGATCGTAAGACCAACTGGCTTAAGCCGGTTTGGAAGAAATCACACACTTGACCACTGAGCCAGTTCTCGACAGCTGTTTTCACATCACTTTTTGAAGAGATCCTTGTTCAGAAAAGTGTTTCGAACCTGAATTGGGTGCCGAATCTGGGCTGACGGAGTGTTGGCTCCAGATTTCTCACTTGAACTTCTGAAGTTTTGGGAGCATTATGGTACTGTCACGCAAGAGGATGGCACTATCACTCAACATGACAGTGCGTTTGCCTCGGATGGCTTCACGATGTCCCAGTGACTATTTACTTTTTCAGAAATTGAATTAATACTTATCTGGAACAATGTTCTCTTCAAACAGTGATGGAAAAACAGCTACTGAGAACTGGCTTAAATAGCAGGAACAAGATTTCTACCTAGCCGGGTTAAACAAGTTGGTGCTGCAATCAGATAAATGCCTAAATAGATTCGATGATTATTTGGAAAAGTGATCGGAAAGTATGCCTCTTATTCCCTTTTATATTTTCTGTCTAATGTTCGTAAATAATTTTTATTACTCTTGTGCCCTTTTTGTCATCTATCCTCTTATTTAATATTCCTACAATAAAACAAATCATAGAAAAATCATATCCAAAGAAAGGAAAGAATTTTTCTAAATATCTTTAAGCGAGAAATCGGAGTTAATAAGTTGAAACATGTTACAAGGGTATCAAATAATTATTTTATTTTTCTAAAACGCATCAATGATGATTTACATTTAACTTACAAAGCATTACCCGAATTTATTTAGAAATATCTACCGCTCTCCGAAATTTCATCTCCACATTACCGTAAAACACGGCGTCCTGCATTCACTGTGCCATAACGGCGTGTCTTATTCCACTACTCCACAAACCACGAAAACAAATTTTTTAACATAACACCACCTGTTCTGCCGACAGGGAAACCGATTTCCAGCTACGTATACAGGTTAAGTCTAAATTGTTTTTACAAAATAAGAGGGGTGATAGTACCCATCCAGACGAGCAATAATTACCATGGAACATAGGGTCGCATTCCACTCCGAGAGGCAGAAAAGAGTAAAGTCGAAACGCGTCGAGCATGAACAAATGCCTCTGACGTCGTTTTGTACCTGCCTACGTAGCATATCTCCTAAGCAAGATGGCCGGCACTTCTTGAATGCCACATATCCCGCACGATGGATCGGACGTGGCATATATGTGACTTGACCTCCTCGCTCACCGGACCTCAAGCCACTGGATTTTTCTTCTGGGGGCACATGAAATCTTTAGTGTACGAGACGCCTGTGGACTTGGCTGAAGATCTCGTAGCAAGAATCGCTGTTGCCGCTGATAAAATTAACACAACACCAGGAATCTTCTTGAGGGTGCGCTAATCATTCCTTCGTCGGTGTGAACTGTGCAACGACACGCGTGGCCGCCACTTTGAGCACTTGCTGTGAGTTTTTCTCTAATCAATAAATCAGATTGTGCAACTTTTGGTATCGTTCATTCGCTTTCCCAACACTGTTGTAAATTAACACCATGCCAGGAATCTTCGAGAGGGTGCGCCAGTCATTCCTTCGTTGGTGTGAACTGTGCAACGACATGCGTGGCCGCCACTTTGAGCACTTGCTGTGAATTTTTCTTTAATCAATAAATCAGATTGTGCAACTTTTGGTATCGTTCATTCGCTTTCCCATCACTGTTGTAAGTTCATGTTGAAATTCTGATTTTACTATTTTCTGCCTCTCGGAGTGGAATGGGACCCTGTGTTCCATGGTAATTAATGCTCCTCTGGATGGGTGCATTCACCCCTCTTATTTTGAAAAACCAATTTAGACTCACCCTGTATAAAGATTTCTCATCCTCGAATTCGTGGTATCTAGCCAGCAAGTCCTGACGTAATCATCATTCGTAATTGTAATGTTTTTGCGAAAAATATATTGACAGCATTTTCTTGGTCCTTTACCTTTAAAATAGAACTTTACCCCACAAAGTGGCGTTTTTATCTTGAGGATAGTTTTTGTTCCTCTCTATTTAAAACGCATCTTATTTCAACGGAAATTAGAAGAAATAACAATATACCCGTGTCAAAAATGCATGATAACCGCACTGAATACGGAATAAATCATTCTCATCCACAAACGAGAAGTAAAATAAAAAAAATCAATTTAGATTTGTTATGTTGAACGTTGCTGCATTATCATCTGCTTTCATTGATCGCATTCAATTGAAAAAAAATATGCATTTTGGAAGTTTTGCTTTCGACTAATTAGACCAAGAATTTGATGCATATCTTCAATCTTGCTGACAAAATCGCATACCAAATTTCATTTATCGAAGTCGCTGCTGTTTGCACATACGCGCGAACTGTAACTAAAATCTTTATTTTAGTCACTGTTGCGGTGGTTACAGTTACTTTTATAGTAACTAAAGTCTTGGAGGGATTAAAGGAATTTTTCTGAAAGTCTTTTAGCATGTCAAAGTTTTCTAAATTTACATTTTTGATTTATAATATTTTTTCAGTTTTACTATAAGACAACGCATAATATTGCCTCAAAAACCTTTCTATAAATATTTTCTCAGATTCCATTATAGAAGGTGTTAAAATGACATATCATTGAAATCTTAGAAATAGAGAAATAGGCCACATTGAAGTTCTTAGCATGTCTTGTCTTTCTTTTATATATATTTTTCCATCGACTATTAACCCTTTGACGACGACTGTCACTCGGACGTGCCAGCGGCCTGGCACATTCTCACCCGAATGTCACAAATACGTGCCGGCTATTGCGGCTTTTAGCTACCGACTATTCGTGACACCAGCTTTAAAGCACTTAGGCTTAACTAGAAACTGCGTCGTCCTGAGTAGCCACGCGCGTTGCAAAACGTCGGCCAGATCTAACAGCGCGTTTTACCTGAGGCTGTCCTCAAAGGGTTAAATTAGAATTCATCAATGAGTTTACATGCGGCTTTCATCATAAAGAGCGTTCAGGTGCATTAGTACACTGACCTTATATTCCCGGATTGTCACTATAACTTCAACTCAAAAAAAATGTTTAAAAACAGGAAAAAAATTTCGGTCAAGGTCAGTTAGTAAAGAATTAGAATTTACCTCTTATTAATGACATTTCATAGTACAGCACTCATATCACTACGACGCATGTGCATTTCTTTTTTGGCAGGGAAGTATGAAGAAATTTCCTCTTCAATTCGATTCCACGATATACATATAGGTGGTTCAAAAAGTAAGGTAACAAGTCCTTTGAGAGAAAAGGTTTAATCACGAAATTAAAGAAATATACAAAGGTAAAAAGGCACTGGTGCATATTACTTTTCCGCATAGTTACCATAGTTGTTGAAGCATTTGTGTCATCGGTAAATCAATGTATCGAAACCGGCATAGAAGAAATCAGGGTCCAGTTTCGCGGATCCACTTAACGACGGATTCCTGAATTTCGACATGGGTTCTGAAATGGCGACTGGGCAGATGCTTCGCTAACGGTCCGAAGAGATGAAAATCACTTGGTGCGAGATTAGGGCTGTAGGTAGGGTGTTCCAAAACATTCCATCGGAAACGCTGTTTGAAATCACGTGTAACCGAGGTCTTATGAGGTCGGGCGTTATCGTGCAACAACAGGTCACCTTTCGAGAGCAGTCCCGGTCGTTTCCTACGAAACGCCTTGTGCAAACAAGACCAGCGTGGCACAATAACTGTCAGCATTCACGGTCGCTCCACGCGTATGGGAATCAACCAGCAGAAGATCCTGGTGGTCCCAGGAGACTGTGGCCATAACTTTCTTCGCGGATGGCACTGCTTTGAACTTCACAGTAAAAGCTACTCCTCACAGGCACCAGTTATTGCAGTGCTCCAGCAACAATCAAGATCTGAGGAAAACGGGAGTCTACAGGTGGCCAGCTGTCTCCAGTTAATTTGATTCCATCAGCTATGAGCACAAGCGATTTTTACGTCAAGAACTCAAAAGTTTAACCTACTAATTGAAAAAAGATAAAATCTACAAATATCAAATAAGCAAAAGTAGTTAAAAGTGCTCTAGACAGTTAATAAAAAACACCAGGATTCAAAACTCTTTTGGAAGCGGGCCAAAAAACTTTTTTTTTATCTAATACGGTGGGTAGTCAGGAGTGGTGTTATATTTTTCCCGACGGGGAGGACGGTCTCCCCGACAGGACGTGCACGACCTGCTGTACGAGGGGACGACTGTAATGAAATTGGTTTCAAATCTTCATAAGATTTTTATTCATCAACTTAGTTGAATACCCAGCTCAAAATTTTTCCAGACGGGGGCACAGCATGACTGACAGAGGGCCCTGCCCCCCTGTCCCCCCACTGGCGACAACCCTGTGGATAGTAGAACTTATCATAAAATATAATAAGAACTAAAAGAATATTATTTAAAAATTAGTTAATTCTAATTTCAATTAATTAATACTCATCCATACTTTCCAAACATCGATTCATAATCGCTTCTATTAAGCACCTTGTCTCGCAGAATCCGATATACGATGATTGAGCTTCACTTCTCTTCGCAGGTGGCGCTACGATTGTTTTTCGTAATCACAAATTAAACTCTGATTTCTCCCTACTCAACAAGGCCAAGTATTTTTCTCTAGGATATTATGACGTAAACTGAACCCTTCGGAAAGTTATTTTTTAAGATATTAGAAACCTTCCGAATTTCTATAGGTTTTTTTTTATTTTATGTAATAATATTTACTGTCCAATAAGTAGTAGTAATACGAATTTCTTTTTCTTTACTTCGCCCAGGCAAAATTGATTGCAAATATGTAGCAAAACTTGTTAATTTTCTTTTAAGTAAAATTACGGCCGAAATTCGGTAACCTGAGTCTACGGTGCCGGCTTGCTTCTCGCCAAGTGTTTTGGGGGAAACTTCATTTTCCGTCGCCAAATACTGTTTTGGATGTGCAGTACGCTTTTTATTGTTCTCTTGCTCATGCGTCACTTAAAAAGGAGAGATTGAGCACGCAATTCATGCGGCATTTCAAGCGTGTACCGGGCACATTTTTTAACTTAAAAAAACATCAGCGGCTTTGCTTTCAGCATAGCGTAATACTCGTAGCTTCGCATATTCATTGAGAAACGAAACACACAAAATAACAAACACAGTACTGAACCGATATTCAAACCGAAGGATTCCAAACGAAGTTTTATTCAAATTCGAATGAATCGACCAAACGCATCGAAGAGATGAACAAAACAGTCCAATTGAAACAGGATGCAACATAGCGTGATGCTCAAAACACCGATGAAAAGATCAATTTCCGCGCATGCGCGCATGTCAATCGTTAAAAACAGCATTGCGCTGCCCAAACAAATATTCTTTCATCTCCGTTCTTGGCGGCAAAGAGTTGGCGATCCTAGGAGGAACGAAGTAGATGGGCACCGTACACTCCAGATTAACCAAAAATTCTCTCCTTTGAAACAGAAACGGTAATCGTTTTTTATTGACTTTTACATCATAACTTCCAAAACATTCATGATTTTCACAACATTTTGTAGTTTCTTAATTAAGCGCCCTCTAACTGCAGAGCATTTCATTTGCTACTGATGAAAAATGACGCTAATGATTAAATATGATTACGCAAGATGCCTTTATCCATCTGATTTAAAGCACCACACAGCTAAAAAGTGTTTTCTGCTGACATGAATTGGATTACCTTGAGTTTTAGTGCCAAGGCACTTCTACTCAGAATGAGTGCAAATCAATTAGAGGAACATTAATGGTACCTATAGTGATGCGTTGGAAAATAAAAACAAAACCATTTCAGGGCGACTAAGGTCGTGCTTGGAATTTAAACCGTCGCGATTAAAACTTGTTAAAAAGTTATTTATGCAAAAAACTGTAAACAATTTTAAGGATCATCCTTAAATATCGATGACAGTAAAAATAGCGTGATTTTCATTTTAAAGAGCCCATAGAACCTAGAAAATTTTCATTCATTTCTATCTGTTTGTCTCGTAAAAACTATAATCCTTGTAGTATAGACAGGCAGCTTGAGTAACACTAGTTATGAAGAGCTGCTGGGTAATAAGCTAAAAGCGTCCTGGCTTTTTGCAGTGGAATTTCTATGAGATAGGGCATTTCTTATTGTTTCAGAAATGACGAAAGATATGAGTTAAAAGAGACATTTATTTGGACGACCACATTTAAGAACATATTTACAGATCACCAAGCTTCCATTGTACAGGGTTGATGCTTCTCCTACATAGTATGGGTACAGTGCCAGCAACAGCCTACATGGCACTGAAGTCTCTCCGAGCAGAGAATGCTTAGAGGACCTACAGACCCTACCCAAAATGACATAGTAGAGACAAGTATATATACTCTGCTAATAATCAGTAGATCTACATATCAGCTGCGGGAATCGAATAGACAACGTCATACGATTCCGATTAAATAGCTGCTAGTATGGATGTCAAGTGAAGTGACTAGATCAAAGAAATGACGTAAAATCTTAAAGAAAGAATGCTTCGAATCTTAGAGTAAAGGTATGAGAGACAATTTAGAAAAGATGCAAGCTTCGTAGCTTAAAATGCAGAATTTCCTAACACATTCAATTCTAGAAATTCCTCTTCCAATGATTTTTGGAGTGCGTTCTCCATTTTAGGTTCATAAAATGAATAATTTTATAAACGTTTACATTTAAAACTTTATACACGCGCTGAGATTTGTTTAGTTTTATTAATACTTCGTATAGAAAAAACACCAGGGATACTTGGGATTATCACGCATTTTTTTAAAGAAAACAAAAACGACACCTGAGCGGCCACTAATCTTCCCAGATTTACAGACCACACTAGTAAAAAGACGTCTGAACCCGGACATTAAATTTAACGTGCACCATCTGTACATACATGGCTGATCAATGGTGATATCCCGTTTCGAAAGTAAAGAAAAGAAAATTGAACGGTCAACTGTAGCATTTGTTTCACTTGCTTCGATTGAAAATTCGCCATTACTTTAGAATCAATCTGAATTTGGAAGATCAGTGTAGGACAACAGCCTGGATTTTTCATTCAACCCATTACATTATAAAAAAACTGATATCCGGATATCAGTTTTATTTGCATTATATGTAGCAAGGGATTTGCGGTGAATTCCTCTCTTAAGAATTATCTCCGGACCCATACCGGAGAAAGGCCTTTGCATACCATATATGTGGCAAAGGTTTGCACAGAAATCCAATCTTAATGTTCATCTCCGAACCCTTCCAGGAGAAAAGCCGTCTACACGTGATATGTATGACAGAAGCTTCACTTCGTGCAAAAATTGACAGAGACCTCTTCGTACCCATACCCAGATAGCAATTTTAGTTTGCAGCAAACTTGCAGCAGTCTTGCAGCAAGGTTGACTCGACAAGAGTGCAAGTGTGAAACAAGCTTGCAGCAAGTTAACGTAAGCTTCGAAGTCACCATGCGACGAACTTGCAGCAAGCTTGTCATAACAAACATAGCAAAAACAGAGTACGAACACAACCACGGATTAGAACTCGCGCTTGCTAAGCGGACGCTCTAACCACTCGGCCAGATAAACTCTGAGAGAAGAAGATAGATTTCGCTGATGCATCGTTCGATTCGATTCGTATACGATTTATTTTAAACTGTTTTCTTGATTTCATTAATTTTTTGAATTGGTAATAAGATTTGAAGTTAAAGAGAGAGCGATTTTCGCCAATAACTACGATTTGCTAGTAGAATAAATTTTTAAATTACAGTTCAAAAGTAATTACTTTTAAAATGGGACAAAAGTTATTATTTATTTCAACCAACATTGACTGTTTTTTAGGTTTAATTTTGTTTATAAACGTTAAAATTTCAACATTAAGAAAAAGGCGATATAGCTTTCTTTAAACTGCGAGTTTTATATTTAGTAAAAAGATGGAAAATGTTTAAAATTTTTTTATACAAAAGTTAGATTTTTCACAAATTGTCATTCATTTATTGAATTAATACAAAGAAGGACCGTCTAGGAGATGCTATTAAAAATCGGATGTTTTTTTAAAACAGAGACAAACATAAATATCTCTTTATTGTGCTATCTTTGCAGGAAGCTTGTTTTGCAAACTCACAGCAAGCTTGCATTGCAAGGAGGGGTGGCGCTAGTTGTCACGGTGAACTTGTGGCAAACTCGTTTTGGAAGCGAGGATGGCAATTCTGCATTGTTAGTTTGCCACAGTTTCACTTCAAGTTTGACGCGGCAAATTTGCCATGACAAGTTAATATAAAGTAAAAATCAAACTTGTTGCAAACGTACGCGCTATCTGGGTATTAACCAAAAGCCTTTCAAGTACGTGTGCGCTAAGGCATTTGGGAACAAAAGTAATTCCGATGAGCATTACAAGACAAAATATGACTAAACGTAATTTTTTTCTTGAAGCAATATAAACGAAAACCGGCGAAATTCATTTATTATAACACGCTATTTTTAAGATGTGCAGGTCAGATTTTATGTCCGATTAATTGACGTAAATTGTGAACAAATTTGTGTGAATTTTTATACACGCATATATTGCTGATTGGTATGATTTTATTCTTAGACGACTCCTATGCATTTTAACAAATGCAATATTTATTGCTTCCAAAAAATTTAAATTAGATATTTATAAATGTTAAAATAAAAACAAATGTTGCATTTGTATATTAAAATCACTTCCTAAAATTTAAAAATTTTATCACCTTTGCGAGATATTTTATCTGGTAGAAAAATTTCTTTGTTGTAGCAATACGTAAGAAATGTCATTTCCTAAAAACAAACACGTTAGAAAGCCTAATTCCTTATTTTATTGTGTATGTTTGATTAGGAAAAGGAACGATAAATATCTCTGAATTTAATAGCGTAAAACCACCGATTTTTTTGATAAAATAATTGTTTTCCATTACTCCAAGGTTGATAAGGCAAGAGTGAACGTTATGACACCGACTTGAAACTTTGAACTTTTTAGAGGTTTTACGTAAAGAAATACAGGCATCGATTTCTTGTAACCGCCTAATGTTCGTTCAGGAGTTTTGAAATCGCTACTAGATGACGCTGTTGTAATCCTGTCTGTGTGTTTAAGAATTCGAGCGACGTCCTATTTTAAGAATTTTTTTATTTAATAAATGTCTAGTCTGTATGCAAATAAACATGATGTCTTGAAAGAAATCGCTATATTTATTTTCAGTAGGAATTCTGACATTTAGACAATCTTTTATAGGTAAATGTTGAAAGGAGAAAAATGGAGGGCGCTGGTGGGACTACAAAGATAGGAAGGAAATTTGTTTGTTTGTTTTAATAAATCTGCATGCACTGCTAGGCGTTAATTTTAGGGTGAGTGAGACGCACTACGGTGTTAATATTCTTTAAATGAGCACTGCCTCCTTCATAGAAAACTTGTATATCTATGAATAGATATTGAAAAATAAAAATTGATTAAAAATTTTAAGATTTCATTTGATTTGGCGATTTAAAAATGCATTTCGAATCAAACTATAAATTCGATCAATAATATATTTTTCTGTAAACCGTTCAGTTATCTTCACGAAAATTCTTTGAAAAAATTATTTTTTAATTTCTTTATTCTGTGTATTATTGAAAATTTATACAATGACATTCTAAAGAGCTGATTTTAACTTATAGTTGTTATAAAATAACATAATTTATCGCTTTGCATTAACTGTCACCGTTATTTATAGAAAAAATTGTATCATTATTTGTATAACATGATCGTTTTTAATAGAACTCGAAAAATTTAATCTCCTTCTTCAACTATTTAAAATTTCACCCTAAAATCCCCTTCTCAGCCCTTTTTTCCACTCTCTCATAAAACCAACTCCTTCCTGACTCGCCCACTGCTACTTTGCTCCGCTTTGATTGGTTCCTACGCCAGCTCCAGTTCCACCATATATGCTGGATCCGCCCTGCCACCATCATTCTCGCTTCTGCTTCACAACCAGACAGTCCTGATGTAATCTCACTTATGAAGAACCCAAGTGCCTCATATTTTAAGATCTAGTCGATTGGATGTATCCGTTGCTCCGCAGAGGGCTGTACTCCCAGCCTCTCGTTTTTAAGAGAAAAAAGAGAAATCCGTATTTAGAAAACTGCTTGAATCTTTCAAAAGCATACAGCATCTGATTTAACTGCCTACTTCCCTCAGACAAGGGCGCCATCTTCATATGATAACAACTACTCAATACTTTAGTTGTGATTATTAGTGTTGCATCTTTTTAATCTTTATTCTAAAACAATATTGCTAAATCTAGGAAAAAAGAATTTCCTTCGATGCATTTTTAATTTTACAACACAAACAATAAAATTCTGAAATAACATTCTTTCTCAAGAAATTTAATTTTCTCCGATATAGAACTTAAATGCAACTTTGGTTCAGCTTTATCATATTAACACAGAGAAGTTACGTTTCTGTCTTTGGAGTATCCTAGTAATTTGATTAAGTGCAAGTCGAAGTTAGGAAGTAGAATCTGTTTTTGAAATTATTAAATTATATTTACTCGCTGTCATGAAAAGAAAGTTTATAAGGTAAATTACAAATTATTTTTGATAAAGTTATTAGAATGTAAATTCCGCAGAGGAAAATCTTTTGTGAATTTAATTATTTTTTCTGAATTTTTGCGAATGAAGCTCTGACTTCTGCCAACCCAACTCAGCAAAGTATATTTCGCAGGTAAATTATGACGTAACGTAAACCGCACCCTTCGGAAAGATGGTTTAGTAAAAAATTTAGTAGTCTTCCGAAATTCAAGATTGGTTTCTGGACATGAGTACCAGTGCTAGGCTCGTCGGCTGAGTCTCAATTGCTGCTTAAACGAAAGTATATATATTTACACGAGTACGAGGTGTGGAATTTGCAGCCGTTGCCTCAGAGCTTGCTGTCGATTTCCCGTACGTGGTTTCACTTGTAGTTGCAGCACGAGGTGCGGGGGTTGCAGTAGCTGTGTCAGAGCCCACTGGGACTTTCCTGTGTGCTGCATAACCAATTCCCATGTTGTTCCTATAGTACCCTAACTCATGTTTTGCATTATGTAGTTCTTCTCGTATCTTCGGGCGTTATTGTCGAACTCTCTTCCTAATGAACACATATTTAAACATTTTTCTATAATCTCCATTTAATTATAAAAAACGCTCTACATGGTGATGGCGGGATGGGGAATAGGGTGTGGTTACCCTGGTCCTCTCATTTTCCATATTAACAGTGTTAACTTAATTTTTCAGCCTTCAGAACTCTTCCAATTAGGATATTCTCGAACTCTAACCTACAATGCAGCCGAAAACTAG